>JAUYWG010000059.1:3359407-3374886 GCA_034779775.1 Enteromius afrohamiltoni
TGTCCCCCTGTGTTTTTTTTTTCCCCCGGTGTTTTTTTTTTCCCCCTGTGTTTTTTTTTCCCCCTGTGTTTTTTTTTCCCCCTGTGTTTTTTTTCCCCCTGTGTTTTTTTCCCTGTGTTTCATTCTCTGTGTTTCTTGCTGTTTGGATTACCTGTTGCTGACTTCTACCTGTTCCTGGATTCCTGCCTTAGCCTCGCCCCACGGACTCTGTTTACCCCGGTATTTCGACCCTTTGCTCTGTTTATCGATTACACTTCTGCCTCTGCCTCTTACAACGCTGTTTGCCGGTCCTGGCGTTGATTGTATGACCCTGAGCTGGAATAAATTCCCTTTGCACTTGAACTCACATTCTTCACGTACCTCATTGTCACACTAACAGTCTACTCTGAGAGTTAGTAGACATGTAGTTGTGAATTAACAAGAATTAGTTGACATGTTACTTATAGTTAGTAGAATGTCTAAATGGACTATCAAAATAAAGTGCAAAAAGAAAAAATGAAGAGTACTTCAGTTGTGAATATTTTCTTTAAAAAAAATATGCATAGCTAGGGGCTGTATTTATGATTTCTAAAAATGTCTATTTCACTGAAATTACAAAACTTTCTTGAGACCGATTTGTGCGCATTCAGCCGAGGTGGTAAACTCATGCTAATTCACTGGGGTTTAGAGTAATCATACAAAATCGTACACATGAGGTCGTACACAATTTACGATTTGTCTAAACTGCAGTGACGAATTGGAAACTTGTAAAATACATACAATTTAGCAAACATCGTATGAATTCATATGAGTGAGGTGGTACAAATTAGCCACCTCATAAAATATATATGAATTGCCGTGAGACTGTGCTGGTATTTTGTGTACAGAAGAAAATGCATTAGTTTTTCCTCTGCTCAAATTGTACTCCAGTGGCATACTGCATACAGTGGTACACTTACTGCTCAATATCTATTTAAAACCCAGTGTAATTGTAAATTATGAAAAAAGTTACAATATTAATAGACCTATATGATGATTAGCATTAAGACTCCATGGATATAAATGAAACAATAAAAGATAATGCAATGCACCATTTTGGATCATTTTATGCACTGTAATATAATATAACTGTAATATACAACTCTACACATCATGAATTTATAATGTTATAATTGTATTAGCTCAAAATAATGCTTCAAGTACTTTGTTACTTGAACAAAGTACTCATGTTCAGTTTAAAAATCCCCAAACCAAATCTAACAATGCCTTCATTGTTATGTTAACTATTACAGTAAAATAAAATTAATGGAATTTAAAAAGTGTATAACCTGAATTGTGAACGTCCAGTCTCTCTGATATGTATGCAATAAATATCACTGCAGTTTTACAGACTATTATTACAGCTTTTTCCAAGGTTGTCTGAATAATATGCAAATACAAAGCAAGATGATTCTGTTTTGCTAATGATATTTGTTATGATAGATCGCAGTCTAACCAAATCAGTCATTGCTATTAATCTCATTTATGGATTTTTAGTCCAGGAAAATCTACTATGCATGAAAAAGGAAAACGTAATTGAGAACAGTCAACAACTGAGGGACAAGCCTGCATCATAAACTTTCACAAACAGCGAAATCGTGATTAGTCAGTTGCTGTTTTTAGATGAATTAAATGCAAAAGATTTTCTCCGTCCGGTGCAGAAAAAGAAGTACTCTGGGTACAGTCAAGCAGCAGAACAATTCAATGAGGAAAACTATGAGATAAACCATGTATAGACATTATTCTTGCTTAAAAAAAACAGAACAAACAGGAGCCAAAGTTGGAAAAACATGGTAAAATGTTAAACAAATAAACTATTACAAATCAGAGTTCATCACCTGAACAGTGAATGCTGTGTCTGTGCTGTTTAGAAGCCTGATTTCACAGCTTGAAATGCAATGCCCGAACTACCTTGACAAGTCTAATAAATGGATAAAATATTGTAAATCGAGGAAGTGCTGCCTGGCCCTACCCCAGTTCTGCTTTTTAACTTAATAGTATTTACTTGTATTATAAATTGCAATTAAAATGAAAACACCATTAGTTATTTTAAAGTGCGTGTCTTTGAACATTTTTGCATTTGGGTTTTCATTGCAGATTTTAACTAATATTTCTTAGCAACTGCTCTGTAAATATATTATTTAGAAAATTTACTCATTAAGTCCTTAATCATCACCTTATCACAAACTGATGTGGAGTATATATTCCTGTACAGATACACAGATTTCAATAAACATTATATTAAGTAGTGCATTGCAATATTAGTGCATTGTGTATACATAGTAGGCTTATTATTATATATATCTACTCCTTTGTACCAATAAAAGTGCAGAAGAAAAACACAAATAATGAGGTCTGGGAGTCAAACTGACCAGCAATCTGATCACACAGCACAATGCAGTCTTCACCTCTAAATAAAACACTATACATGTAATTTAGAATTTAGCAATTTAGAATTTTACAGCTTAGCTTTTATGAAGGACATGGGGCAAGACAGTTTCCCCGCTCGGTGCAGGTAAAGAACAGGCTGTGTAAAACCAGCCAGCATAAAACACAGAAAACTTAAAAACCAAAGAGCTGAATAAAATCGTTTTACAGCAGTAATGAGTCCAGTAATAGTATATGGCACAAGCATGATAACCATGCTCACTGTAGTTATTACAATAATATTAAATGCTCTTTTCTTCATGTGGTTTTCCTCCTCTCTCTCTCTCCCTCTCTCCCCTGGTCCAGACTGCTTCAGAGCTCTGAGAACAGCCACAAGACAAAACAACTGGACGGAGAGTAAAAGTAGCAACTGAATTGAGAAAAACCATGAATAGATATAAAAAATATTTGAGATTGAAGAAAGCAGGCAGAACAAACAGGATCCAAGGGTGATTATCCAGACCACAGAGCACCAGATCACTCTATATCTGAGAGGTTTGTACTTCAGAAAGGTTACAGGATGAACCACTGCCAGGTAACGCTCAACACACATCAGACACTGAAACAGAGGACGACCAGTGAATGCAAGTCCTTGTAGAAATGGCGTTAATGTTGAGAATCCTTGAAATCTTAGGGCATTTACCACGATACTTAATAAACAATTAATAGAAAACATGATCTCACAAACAGAGAGATTGAGGTTGAAATACTCAGATGCGACTCCACTTCCTGTTCCTTTGATGATGAGCCACAGAACATAGGAGTGTATAAGAAAACCAAACATGAAATTTAAACCTGATGTATAACATTCTAGAATTTCAGTTTCATGGGTAGTGGATGCTTCAGGTGTGGTGACATTCACTGCAGAATTATTCATTTTCTTTTGGTCTGCCTTGAGTCCACAAACTCAAATAACACAGGAATAATTAAACAATCTAAAGAGAAAAAAAACAAAACAAATGACACCAATTCGAGATATGAGTAATTGACTTGAAATAAACCGTTGCTTCATTTCAATAAAGAAAAATAGAGCCCCTTTTTATTTTAGAAGCAATCCATTTAACCTCCCCATAACCCTTATAACATGACAGTGAAATTATTATACATCACTTAAGACAATTAAGGAAGAATCAAATAGAAAAGAAGAATAAGTCACCTGAGTGAATGTCCGGTCTCTCTGGATTGAAATAAATTTCACTGTTGTTTTATAGTCTGACTTCACACCTGCCATTAAGCGAATGTGCATATTTTTTTTTTATTCTACAATACACGGAATAGCACCTATGCAAACAACCAGGGGAGATAATGAGTTTCAGAAACCATAATGCTCAACACGAGATGCCAAGTGTAACACGTTTAAGCCACAGATGCAAACCCGGTAATCTATTAAGTATGGGCTATTTATTATTTTGTCAACCCCCCTTTATATATATATATATATATATATATATATATATAACATCACACTGAGATCAAATATACATATACATATATCCCAAGAGCACACATAATAATACACCAAGTGGGAAAAAGGATTAAACTATCATGTTTTATATTGAATGGAGGCAAACGATTATTCCAGTGCGGGGCAGATAAAGAACAGGTTGTGCAAGACCAGCCACCATAAAACAAATAAGACTAATAAACCAAAGATCTTAAATTGTTTAGTTAGAGCAGTGAAAACTCCAGAAATGGTGTATGTCGCATGCATGAGAACCATGCTCACTGTAGTTATCAGAATGAGATAAAATGCCTTCTTCTTTATGGGGTTTTCCTCTCTTTCTCTCCTTCTCTTTCCCAGTTCTGACTGCTTAAGAGCTCTGAGAACAGCCACACAGCAGAACAACTAGATGAAAAGGAAGAATAGCAACTCCATAGAATATATATAAAACCTTTTTGACGTTATACAGAGCATGCATGACAAACAGGAGGCAAGAACAATTATCCAGGTGACGGAGCAGCAGATCACTCTGTATCTGAGAAGTTTGTACTTCAGAAAGGTTACAGGATGAACCACTGCCAGGTAACGCTCAACACAGATCAGACACTGAAACAGAGGACGGCCGGTGAAGGCCAGTCCTGGTGAAAGCTGTGCTAATGGTGTCATTAAAATGCCTGTTATCAATAGACATAACTCAGACACAACAACATCTCACAAACAGAAAGATTGAGGTTGAATATCTCGGACTCCATTTCCTGTGATGATGAAAAGTTTAACACAGGAGTGCACAAAAAGAGCAAATATAAAATAGTATGCTTGACACTACCACTTTTTTTTTTTTTTTTTAAATGAAGGGTTGTGAGGTTGGTAGATGCCTGATGTATTGTGAAGTTATTCATCATGTCCTCTGCTTTCACATTCTCACTCCAAAATAAACAGTAGTGTTTGAGATCTAAAGACACAAACTGAAATGTACAGTATAGCGGTTTTGGTTAACGCCACAACAAGCTGAAATAAAACCTCAAGGGAATGAATAATAAAAGTAAAAACTGACTTTCAAAATAGAGCTCAGTCTTAGTTTGTTTTAAAAATCTCCCCATAACCCTTAACATTGGTCTGAAATGCTTTGGATTAGGTAAACAATAATGTTTTTAAAATACTATAAAGCACAATAAAGGCACATAATTCAAATTAAAAGATGAGTTTGTCACCTGAAGAGTAAATGCTCCGAATCTGGATGAACATAAGTCTCATTACCATTTTATAGTCAGGCTTCACAGCTGTCATTAGTACGTTTGAATCATTTTATATTTTTTAAATATTACACAGTACATCAGATATGCAAACAGTAAGTCTAAATGGCCGTTTAAAAAGGTACTTAGAATCAGATGCCAAATTGAACACATTCAAGCCGCGCATGCAAAGATAATTATATAATATATATATAATATATATATATAATTTGTTATACTTTACAGGCCTTTTTTTTTAACAGCTAAGGCCCATTTACTTAGATCACTTTTTCTCTTCACACAGTGAGCACAACAGTATATACTGTACATGGGGCTTTGACACAAATTCATAGTTTTAAATTACATAAATCTTATATTTATGAATTCTCATTCCACTTGATGTATATACAGGTCAGTCTGCACTTTGACATTTCGGGAAAGCACTTAAACATTTTTTTTACCTTTTTTGTTCAGAAATGTTTGCTATTGATTGTATGTTGTGTATATACATATTAGTCTATACTGCATACTGCATTTACTGCAGTAAATGGCCTGATTATATTTTCATGATTTTTCTTGGCAGTTTTGGGCAAACTATTCCTTTAATCAAAACAGTGCTTTTTGGAATTTTTGATTTGATACAGTGCAACACATGCTGGTCAGACAATGCTCTTTTAAATTTTCATAATGAAGCGGATGTAAATTGAAGCACACAAAGGCATTTAAAATGTGTTTAGCCAGTATTAGTCAGCTACAGTAGCATGCAAAATAACTAGCTTGCTATTTTTTTCCAGCATTAAACAAATGTACAAGTTGTAGTTAACAACATACTGGCATTTCCATACATTTATTTTGTCGTTTTATAGGCAGTCATGCTTGAGGTTTGGGGTAGCATGGTCATTTATATTATTATGGCTATTCTCAATATTTGCATGATTCTGTGATTGTTGCCCTGGAACAGAGTCATTTGACTGAAGCAGCCCATTAGTTCTAGCTGCTACAGTCTCCTTATATAATTTATATCAGTAAAAAATTCACAGATATACACTTATTATCACATTGTCATCGATGATGCAAACTTATTCAAAGATGAGACAAATTAATTGTACTTTCAGAGTTGCTGTTTATTGTTTTTTAGTGGGGTAAAGAAAAAAAACAGATTGAGAGTTTTCCAGTCCGGTGCAGAAAAAGAACAGGCAAGACTAAACCAGTCAGCATAAAACACATGTAACTAATTGACCAAAGGATCTGAAAACTTATCTGTTTCACAAAAAAGAGAAATACAGTGATAGTGAATGGAACAAATGTGATAGTCATGCTCACAGTAGTTATTAGAATGAGATAAAATGCTCTTCTCTTCATGTGGTTTTCTTCCTCTCTCTCTTTCGCTCTCTCTCCTGGTCCTGACTGCTTTAGAGCTCTGAGAATAGCCACACAGTAGAACAACTGAATAGAGAGGTACATTAGAAACTGTGTCAACAAAAAAACAGAGAACAACTCAGAGAGCAACAACAAAGAAGTCATTATATTAACCCCACCTGAGGCACAAATTGCCAGCCACACAAAAACAGAACAAATCACTCTATATCTGAGAGGTTTGTACTTCAGAAAGGTTACAGGATGAACCACTGCCAGGTAACGCTCAACACACATCAGACACTGAAACAGAGGGCGACCGGTCATAGCAAATCCAAATTAAAAATGTGTTAACGTTTGGAGATGTAGAATTGGTAACCATTTCATGCATAGACTCATTAAAGAGTTCACAGAAAAAAATAGTCCACAAACAGAGAGATTGAGGTTGAAGAGCTCTAAAGCCACTCCACTTCCTGTTCCCGTGACGATGAGCCATATAACATAGGAGTTTGTAGGAAAACCAGACATAAAGCTAAAGATAAACAGAGACATTTCTAGTATGCCTATTTCCCAAAATGGATACACTGTAAGGCTGGTAGAGGGATAAGTTCTGGTAAAGTTCTCCATCTCTTCCATGCCTACTTCCTTCAGCCAGGGGCGCAAAGAACAAAGCCTGTGATCTACGGAAGGAGGAAAGTCTAATTATAGATAATTTTAATACAATCTTACTTCTACAACGCAACTCTTAATTCTACTCTTCTTAAATATCATGCCATATAATCATTTCAATAGTCATAGGGTTTCCAGCAGTGTTCACCTGAAGAGTGAAAGTTCAGTCTGAATGTTCAAGAGTGAAAGTTGAAATGGCTCACAGCTGTTTTTGTAAAGTCACTTCACAGCTGTCATGAGACCATGACTGAATGATTTCATTTACCTCACACACGACACCAGCTGTGCAAAGTCAAAATAGGACGCATAGATTTATTCATTTGTTAATGTAATCTAATTGATTAAATAATAATAATAATAATAATGAAGTCAGTTTGAATCTGCTTACTATAAGGATGTAAGGGTATAAAATTTACTTATTACAATAAACAGTCATGTGAAAAAGTTAGGACACCCTATAAAAATCCCATTGTTTTCTAGACAGAATAAAGGACAAAATAAAAATAATTTGGTTGCACTTGATAGTCCACTTTAGACATTGCACTAACTACTGTATAAGTAACCTTGAGACTACATGTCAACTATAGATATAGATATAGATATTGATATTAAGCAGACAGTCTGCTAATACACTAATGACTTCTAGTTGACATGAAGTTGCAAAGCTATAGTATACTTATACTTATAGTAAGTATACTTACTGTTATCTAACGTGGACTATCAAGATAAAGTGTTACCAAACATTATCTGGTTCTTGGCAGGTCTCAAAATTAAACCTCAGATGAACAAAAATCTAACCCCTTTGATTAACTGAATCATCAGCAAGCACCAGTAAAAAGTAAGCACCTCTATAAAAGAAGAGGTTTAACAGTTTGCTGGTCTGGAGCATTCAGGTGTGTGTTAACCCAACAACAAGAAGGTAAGACACCAGCAATGATCTTAAAGAAGCAATTGTTGCTGCTATCAATCTGAGATGAGTTTAAAATGGCCATTTCCCAACAGTTTGAAGTCCATCATTTCTACAGTATGGTAGATTATTCACATGTGGGAGACATTTAAAACACACACCAAATTTGAGATGTTTGGCCATAATTCACAGTGCCATATTTGGTGAATGCCTAAAGAGCATATCAGCACAAACATCTCATACCAAAAGTCACAAACGCTTGTGGATGGCTGATGATTTTGTGCCTGTTTTGTAGCCACAGGACCTGGGCACCTCACAGTCATTGATTCGACTGTGAACTCTTCTGTATACTTACCAATAAGTAATACTTATCTGTAAAAGCCAAATATACGGCCATCCATCTGACAGCTAAAGCTTGGCCAAGATCGGGTCATGCAACAGGAAAATGATCTCGAGCACACCAGCTAATTTACAACAGAAGGAGTGAAAAGAAGAGAATGAAGGCCTCCAATAAAAGGCCAGATCTAATCCTAACTGAAATGCTATGATGAGCGCTGTGCATAAACAAATTCCCCAAAATAAACCAGAGCAATGTTACAAAAAAGAGTAGACTAAAATTCTCCAGAACTATGCAGGAGACAGAAAACAATTACTTGAAGTCATTGCTGCTAAAGTGGATATACAAGCAAGTGAATCATAGGGTGTCTTAATTTTGTCACCCATAGCTTTTACATTTTTGCTTTATTTTTTTGTGTAATGTGATGTAGTTCATTTGAGGTTCTATTTTAAGAACTAACAAGAATTAGATATATTTTTTAAGTATGATATAGAAAACAATGGAATTCAACAGGGTGTCTTAACTTTTTCACATGACTGCATATATGATTTTGCATATATATATATATATATATATATTCAAATAACAAATAACATTGGATTTCAAATCACTTATCTATATATAATGACTGGATCACTCATTGCGTTCTAAACTGCCGTCAGGCAGTGAAGCCACCAGAAGTGTTCGATCTGCCATCTTACTATTCCCTACCGACAGAGGGCTCCAACGTCTGTGCTACAGGGATTGGTAGTTCCACTTCAAAAATGACCCGCTGTGCAGCCTACAAGTGTGACACAAAGTTCGCTAAAGGATGTGGCAAAACTGCACACAGGTTAAATTCAAGAAGTTTTAGTAATTTATGTTTAAATTTGTATTTTTTGTACGAGGCAAGAGTAGTGTGTTCTCACAAAATGTATATAAAATAATATAAATAGAGAGGTATAAATGCGCAAATCACTTTGAAATTATTTCGTGTCCAATTGCGACACCATCAGACATTGTCTTTGAGGCATTGTCTTTAAAAAGATGTTCATAGAGCCATACAAATACAACAACACTCATCAATGTACCGTTACTCACGTTAACCCGTGTATCATATGAACGTGCTACTAAATGTGTATTTACCTGTTGGATAAACACTGTATTAAAACAAACCACAATATAATCACAATTATATTAATTATTTATATGTACAAGCAATTTGTATTTATTTGCAGAGGCATTCAATAATTCATAATTTCTTTTTATTGTTAATTTCTAAATATAAGCTCTTTAAAGTTTATTTTAACTGCTGTAATTAAGTGATATTAAAACAATGCAAAAATGTGCTTTGAACTTTATTTTGATTTGTGTACAACTCATTTGTAGATTTCCAAAAGATCCAGTCAGGAGAGAATGGGTACGTACGTGATGGAAACTTAATGCTAATCACAGATCGGGCTTTACGCTACTGATGATATTCACATAACAATTGCATAGGATTTATCATGCAGCCTCACTAAAAACATCTATTACTTGTCTGTGGGGTACAGCGCGGCTTAATTGAAGGACATTCAGTACCTGTGGTGGAGCTTCTTCTTCTTTCTTCATTTAAAAGGCGGAGAACAAACTTAATCAATGCATTCCTATTTCAGTGGAGGGAGGAATCAGATATGAAGACGTTGACTTGTTAGGTGATGTTTTCGCATTAAAGTCGTATTATTTCCTATTCATTCAATAGAATGTTTGCGAATACTAGGGAATAGCAATATGGCGGCGCGGTGGCTTCACTTCTATGACATCATTAGCTATCCAGTTCTCTATATAGATCAGTGTTTCAAATATTCTAAATTCTGCAGCCTTTAATGAAATCCATTTTTTTTCAGCTAAATTATTATCATGAATGCTGGTTAGTCTACGTCCTTTCAATGTCCATAATTTAGTTAATGTGAATTGAAGCAAGTGAATCTTGGATGCATTTCAAAAAACAAAACAGCTTTTCTCACAACGTTACACAAATTAAAATTTATTACATGATGTGGTTACAGAAAAAAAAGTGCTCGAATATGCGAGAGCCCGGGTAAAGGGCCCATATATCCATGAAGTGCATAATGATGCAAAAAAAAATAATAATAAAATAAAAATAACTTATCATGTTACAGATGGCAGAAGAGCTTTCTGAGTTGGTGCAGAAAAATAATTGGCGGTACAAAATTGGCCAGCGTAAAAGAAATAAAACTAAATGACCAGAGAATCTGAGAAGGCTCCCCTGTCAAAGCAGATACCAGTCCAGATACAGTAAATGGAACATATATGATAACCGTGTTCACAGTAGTTATTAGAATGAGATAAAACACTCTTCTCTTTGTGTGGTTTTCTGCCCTTCTCTCTCTCCCTCTCTCTCCTGGTCCTGACTGCTTCAGAGCTCTGAGAACAGCCAAACTGCAGAACAACTGGATGGAGAGGAAGAGCAGAAACTGCAGTGAGAGGAACCACACATATATTAAATTATGAGAAAATAAGAGAAAACTAAACATGCACATTAAACAGGATCCAAGTACAATGATCCAGGCCACAATGCAGCAGATCACTCTGTATCTGAGAGGCTTGTACTTCACAAAGGTTACAGGATGAACCACTGCCAGGTAATGCTCAGCACAGATCAGACACTGAAACAGAGGGCGACCAGTGATGACAATTCCTGTAAAAAACTGGCATGATGCTTGTAGACTTAGAAACCAAAACCATTTTGTTAAAAAAAAGAGTAAAGAGTTCATAGAGAAAAAGAGCCCACAAACAGTAAGATTAAGGATAAAGAACTCTGATGGAGCTCCAGTTCCTCGTCTTGTGAGGATGACCCAGATCACATAGACGTTTGTAGGAAGACCAATCATGAAATTGAAGCCAAAAACATACAGTTCTATGATGCCAGTTTCATAAAATTCAGATGAGGTGAGGTTGGTGGATGCTTCGTGTGTGAAGTTCACTGCAGGGTTACTCATTTCATCCTCTTCTTCTCACAGCAAATACTGCATATTGTGATCTAAAGAGAGAAGTGCAAATACCAAATAGTTTAATGGTCAGATTTCATTAACAGTACATCAATTAAATTACAACAAGCTATGAAGGTCAAATGTGAGGGCAAAATTGATGCACACTGCATTTCAATATACAATGTTTGTAGATTATGATATATTTTTAAAAATTAAAACAAGATAATACTTCCCTTCCAATGACAGAACTCAATCTCCTCATAAACCCTAAAACATGACTGGTAACAACAGTAGCATTGTTATAAATCTGTCAGCAAAATGGAAGAAAATGATTTGAACCGAAAGGAGTTAAACTGTCACCTGAAGAGTGAGTGCTCAGTCTCAATGCTCATACTTTTCAGCTGTGATTTTATATTCTCACTATCACATGCAGCAAGTACATCAGCTATGCAAACAATAATAGGGGGATTTTTTTTTTTTGAGGAAATGGTACCTAACTTCAGAAAACAGCCAGAACACATTAAAAAAGCCACAGATGCAAAAAAGTATATGGGTTACTTAATGCACAGGCCATTTCTTTCATGCGCACACACACACAGACACACAATATGAAAACACATTAGAACATGCAACATTGCGGCAGAACACAAATGAGGCACTTTGCATGGACAATCAAGCCTTGGGGGCCTCTTTTAGAAAATTATAGGTAATTAAAATTATGTGGTATGATGACTGGTTTTAAAATGGGCAGCAACATACACCCTTGATCTGTCCCACATTTATATTGATTAATCAAAACAGTCATAAGTATTGGTCTGTCTAATAAAGTTAGTGTGGACTGAAGCACAAAAATGTATTACCAATTTTATCTGTGTTGTGGTTATTGATATTTTTGTACATGTATTTATTTAGATGTTTTATAGGCAGTCATGCTTGAGGTTTGAGGATGGATTATCATTTATATTATTATGATAATGCTTAACATTTGCATGATTTCAAGATTATTGCTATTGAGTCATTTGACTGAAGTAATCCATTACTTCCAGCTGCTACAAACATACTTTTCTCCATTGTTCTCCATATATAATTTCTTTATTAGATACATAATAAAGGCAACACTTAAGTACATGGGTATTAACTGACAATGAACAATATATACAGCATTGAATAATCTAGTTAATGTTAATTTTCCATACCTACAAACGCATTTTTAAACAAATGTCATGTTAATTGTCAATGTGCATATACAAATAACATGAACGAAAAATAAACCTGTCACAAAAAAGTAAAATACTGTCACGGATCGCTCCTCTGTGGCCCTCTCCGCCCATCGGCAGCGGGAACCTTCACCCGAGTTTTGATGTTTCCACCCGGACCTTTTTCACCCGCGTACCTCGGCGCTTCCCGCTTCCAGTTCCCGCCAAACGGACAGTATAAAAGCCCGGACTTTTGTCTTGAAACTTTGCGAAGTCTCGATTTGCCTCGGCCATCGTTTCTGAGCGTTTTCCAGTGATTGTTATTTTGTCTGCCCGTGTTTGATTTTCTGCTAGTTCTTTGTTTTCCGTCTTTTGCCGCCTGCCCCGATTCACCGCCTGTTACCTGACTACGAGTATTGCCTGTTCCTTTTGTACTACTGTATTTCCTGTGTACCGACCTTTGCCTGTCTGACTACGTCATTAAACTCTTTGCATATGGATCCACACGATTCCCGCGAATCGTTACAAATGCATACAATTTAGCATAGTACCAGTGAGGATGATACATTTCACATAGTAAATAACATAAGCTTACATATTTATCAAACATTACAACAGTGGTTTTTTTTTTTAATTATCATACAGCTCTCTTGAGAACAGGATTCTGATTAGTCAATTGTAATTATTATTATTATTATTATTATTTAATATTACAATTATTATTATTATTATTGCTGTTTTTTTACGATGACCATCATCTACAGCAATGTTAACTCAGGGATTGGGATTTGATTTCTTAGTAATCTAACTTGCCCAATGTGTTCAGGGGGTCTCCGCTCTCATCACGCCTACTGCTTTAATGGACCCCAGTTTGAATATCTCATAGGCATAGGATTCATGCGCGCCCCACCTCTGCACACCCTACTAGAAGTAAAGATTTTAACAATTTAAAATGAATCAAGAAATTTATTCATCAGGTAAAATTAATTTAAGTCAATTACATCATTAAAAAAGGCCAATCACATAATTAAGCAATGTGAAATTCAATTCAGTTTCAGTTTAAAAGAATATATAACTTTGATAAAACAAGAAAGAATATTAATCCAATTTACATCGAAATTAAATTAAGTTTCAATTTAAAAGAACGCATACCCAAGCCGATTACATAATTTAGAGAATGAGAACTACATTCAGTTCCAATTTAAATAGAAATGCATACCTGATGATCCGAAAAGTTTATTCGAACCTAATCAAATAATTTCCCCTTCACTATAGATTCTCCCAGCTTTCATTTCCCCGTATCCCGCGTTTGTGCATCCCCCCTCCACCCCTTCTCCTCCGTTTTCCGTTTAACTAACTAACTCAGTGCTTGTCTGAGATTTTTTGGAGTCCGTTGTTAATGTTTTCAGAAAACCCCCAAAATGACCTCTTAATCTGTTCTTTCAGGGTTTCACTATAAAAATAAATAAATAAATAAAAACAGTGAGTCAAATCGATCAGTAATACAATAAAAAATAAGAAGGTTACTACAGGGCTACTACACTTTAACGTTCAATTAAATTGCTGAAAATGTGAACATATATAAATAAATGAAAACCAAAGTGTTACAGTAACAGGACATGGCGCTTCACAAAAAGGTTGTTTGGCAGTAAAGAAGGGGATGAACCAAACTGCCCAGCAAAAACACATTTGACCAATAGACCAAAGTTCTCCAATAAGTTTATGTGTCACAATATAGTCATGTGCATAAATATGCAGCATATATGAAAAGCATTGACACTAAGATAAGTTTTTCTCTTCATTTGGTTTTCCTTTGCTCTCTTTCTCTCTCCTGGTCCTGACTGCTTCAGAACTCCGAGAACAGCCAAACAGCAGAAAAACCCGAAAGAAAAAGTAAGCAGACCCTGACTCAACACATGAATACACACATTTGAAAATGAATGATAGCTAAAAAAGAAGACACGCAGGACATAAGAATAATAATCGAGGCTAATGTTTGTACTTCAGAAAGGTTACAGGATGAACCACTGCCAGATAACGCTCAACACACATCAGACACTGAAACAGAGGAAATCCAGTGACAGAAAAGCCTGACAGAAATCCCATAACATACAAGAGACAAGAAAGACTGCAGACAGAAGACAATCTCACAAACAGACAGATTGAGGCTGAAGAATTCTGCTGCAACTCCATTTCCAGTTGCATAAGCAGTTTCAGGAAGAACAACAAGGAGGCTGAAGATCCATCCATGTTGTTTGTGAAGTACATTATCTGTTTGACTTGGATACAATATCCATTTATTTTTCATTCTCTCTTTACCTTACATAGAAAAAAGTGGTCAACAGTATTTTTTTTTAATATATTAAAATGATGTTGCCTATGGAATACCGTTTAGGATATGGAATTGAGTGAAACATGAATTTATGGATTGAAAGTCTGAATATATGGAATGAAACTTGAATATATAAAATGAAAGTTTGAATATATTAAATGAATGTCTGAATATATGGAATGAAACTTGAATATATAAAATGAAAGTCTGAATATATGGAATGAAAGTCTGAATAAATAAAATGAAAGTCTGAATATATAAAATTAATGTCTGAATGTATGGAATGAACATGTCATGTCATCCTGGACCGTGTGCATTGAAATCATTTGTCTTTTAATTTGAAATGAAATATGCAGTTTTTTTTTTTTTTTTTTTTCTCCATTTGTTCAAAAAAGCGGAAAACAAACAAACAAACAAACAAAAAAAACTATGAGATTTAGGCTGTTTACCACTTGTGGGTGGTCATGACACGCCCCTTGGTACCAAATCTGAGCGTGTGAAGTCATCATCAGTTCGTTCAGCTAAATAAAAGTCTTCTGGTGCTATATCAGCATCTATCAATATGTAGGTTTTCTGTGCAGCCTAAACGCAT
>JAUYWG010000059.1:3380125-3405304 GCA_034779775.1 Enteromius afrohamiltoni
AACCTATGTCCTTTTGACCAGAGTAGGTAAACTACACTCCTCCCCTCGTTGCAGCCACCTTTGTTCACTTCGCCGTTGAGGAAGAGACAAAGTCGGAACATTCGTGTATCAAAATCTGCGCTGATTCTGCTTTTTTTTCTTTCTTTAGATCAAACGATAAAAATGAGGCACCTATTGAGTTTGCCCTTACTCTGTTTTTTTCTCAATGGTAAGGTATTTGGTCTTTCTCATTCAGACAAAGATAGGCTAAAAACTGAAAGTGACGTTGTTTTGTTTAGTATATCAGCTCCTATCGCTTTATATTAGACAGAAATGCATTTGTCATTTGTATTTTGCAATGTGTGTTTTTACGTGACTCTTGTAAGTCATTTATGATTGTTTGTTGCATGATAGCCTACTTGGAATTAAACGCATGAGCAGAAAAGGTTACATGAATCAGAATGCTTTCACTATTCCTTCATTCATTGATTAACAGAGAAACTGGCTCAGCAAATGAAAGACAAAGTCCGCGTTTCCTCTGGCCTGTGTTTACACGCTATTACCGTGAAATGTAGTATATGCACGCACCACAAAATATGCGGTGGCTAGAATGACCGTGCTTTTCTCTGTACCCACAAGTCTTTATGAGTGTGTGCAACCTAAATAATGACTAAAAGTAAATCCCTATTCGAACAGGGCTAGTTTTACAGGGGGTCTTTAGAGAATGTTTTGTTTCACAGACGTACTTGGTGATTTTAATCCCGTCTGAATCTGCCATGTCTGTGTTTTTCTCTCACAACCTCTGTGATAATTCTAGAGTCTGTGATGTCTGTGATATTCTTTTTCACAATTATTTTTCTTGTGTGTTTTAGTCAACACAATATGCCGTAGATGCTCTTACCGCACGCAAGTTTAATATATTTTACTATATAAAAGAAATAAATATAAATAAAAGCCAGATCACATAATCTTAACGCTTAAACTGTTAAGACTGACTGTCGTAATATCAGTATAAGGTAAGATTACTCGGGTTCATTTCTGCACTCGGTTACATGTTTTTATTTATGAAAATTAAACATGGGTTTACTACAAATAAAAATCATAATAGTTGAATTATAGTAGCCATACATTAACATGCTTTTGCTATATTAGTCATTTAGCTTCACCATGCTATTTGTGATTATACTAATTTTAATCAATCTGAATAACTATAGCAATGTATGCGTGATCTCTGTGACGCCCAGATGTACACAACGCACATCCTGATTTTGCTGAGTTAGGCGTATTCCTGGGTTAACATATTTTGTTGACCCTGGAACAATATTTTATTCCAAAATTTTAGTTTTGACCATATCTTTACACCTAATCCCAACCCTACCCATGAGTAATGCCTAAAATCAAAGGAAATGATAGATAGGGCTGCAGTGACATTCTGCTAGGTTTACATCTGCACAAAAATATCAAAGTGTAACGCCATTTCACACTGCACGCGTCAGCAGTGCATAAGTGGTGCGCATGCATAGCAGGAGCTTTCATACTGGCAGTGTTTGTCACCCGCAGCTGAACCACGGCTTGTACTTGTGACAGATTCTCGGAGTCGTGTGGATCCATAAGCAAGGCTTTATTACAGCGAAGTCGACAGACAGGGAGATCAAACACCGGCAAGCAGTTATGGCAAAGACAGGCAACAGAGTAGTCAAATAACAGGCTTACTTTCAGAAGCCAGGCAGCAGAGTTCATAAACGGGGTACACAGTCCAAGGTCATACACGGTAGTCCAAACACGGAAAGAAACGCTCAGAAATACGTCCATAGGGAGCAATATAACTTCGCGTCTGAGAACTTCGTGAGAAAGTGTAGGCCACCAAAACCGATTGGTCACGAGTTCCAGCGTGGCCTGGATCCCTGGGTGCCTGGCACTGGGGTTCTCGTGAATCATGTGGAGAAGGCGGGGGCGCAGGGTCTCAGGAACGAATACTCGCCCACCTGGGCAGTCCCGAGGGGTGGGGCTATCTTTGTTGGCGTCCTCAATCTCTGCCATGATGTCTTGAGTGGGGGGGTCAAACTGGTGGGACAGGGCGTCAGCCTTGCTGTTCTTGGAGCCCGGTCTGTATGTGATTTTGAAGTCAAACCGAGAGAAAAATAGCAACCACCTGGCTTGACGAGCGTTAAGACGTCTGGTCGAGCAAAGATATTCCAAGTTCCTGTGGTCCGTGAGGACCAAAAAGGGAGTGCTGGCCCCCTCCAGCCAGTGTCTCCACTCCAGCAGGGCCGCCTTCATGTCCAATAACTCCTTGTCGCCCCCTATAGAACGTCCCCTATACCGGTGTTGGATGCGTCCACCTCAACAACGAATTGGCGATCCGGGTCTGGGTGATGAAGGATCGGGGCCGTTGTTAAGCGAGCCTTGAGGTTGGAGAATGCTTGTTCGCTCTGAGGACTCCACAGCAGACGATGAGAACCTCCACGAGTCAGTGAAGTTAAGGGGGCGGCGATAAGGCTGAAGCTGCAAATTAATCTTCGTTAGAAGTTAGCAAAGCCTTAGAATCACTAAAGTTCCTTGATAGACTGAGGCTGGGGCCAGTTCACGACGGCTGCCACCTTCTTGTCATCCATAGCGGCCCCCTCCGCACTGATGACGTAGCCAAGGAAAAGGGAGATGGAACTCACTTTGCATACAGCTGGTGGTGTATAAGTCTCTGCAACACAGTCCGCACGTGCCTGATGTGATCCTGAAGGTTCTCCGAGTATATGAGGATGTCATCAATATATGATAACGAACTGGTTTAGCAGGTCATGAAAGACGTTATTGACCTGGGCCTGGAAGACAGAGGGACTGTTGGACAGCCTGAAGGGCATAACCAGATATTCGTAGTGCCCTGTCGTGGTGGAGAATGCCGTTTTCTATTCGTCCCCTGCCCGAATTCAAACCAAGTTGTAGTCACAACGCAAGTCCAGCTTCGGGAAGAGACGTACTGTGCGTGGCTGTTCGAGGGCGGCTGGCACCAGTAGCAGCGGATAGTGGTACTTAATGGTACAGTCATTGAGGGCTCGGTAATCGATGCAGGGGCGCAGCGAGCCGTCTTTCTTTTTTACAAAAAGGAAGCCAGCAGATATGGGAGACGTAGACGGGCGGATGAAGCCCTTGGCGAGTTCCTCCTTAATGTAATCCTGCATACACTGGGTCTCAGGCTGAGATAGAGGGTAGATCCGACCCCTAGGTGGCGCTGCGCCAGGAAGCAGATCAATTGCACAGTCGTTGTCTCGGTGTGGTGGCTTCTTCCTTGCTGAACGCCAGGTGCAGGTAGTGGTAGACTGGCGGTAGGCCCTCTAGTGGTGGTGCTCAGGTGGTGACTTGGGGATCCCGGGGGAACGAGGTGTCCCAAGGTGCTGGTAACAGGCCGGGGAGCACTGGGTGATTTTAAGTTCCCTCCAAGAGATCGTGGGATCATGCAGAGCGAGCCAGGGGAATCCGAGAATCAAGGGATGGTGCGGGGAGTGAATCACATGGAACTGCAGGGCCTCGGAGTGTTCCCCGGGAGTGGCGGGGTGAATTGTGAAGACGGTGAGGGTAAGAGCCTCGGTGAGGTGTGAAACTTTGCCACAGCCTAGTGGGCGTCCGTCGAGGGCTGCCACCGCCATTTGGGGAGTACATGGAACAAGAAGAAGATGATTCTGTTTAGCAAAGTTAGAGTCTATGAAGTTCCCTGCCGCCCCCGAATCCACAAAAGCTCTAGTGAGAATGTGGCGTTCTCCATCCGAGAGGCGAACTTCCACCAAAAAAGAAGAAGAAATGTGAAGCGGGCTTACCCGAGTGGCAGCTGGGCGTGGAGGTCTGGTGGGGCAGGAGGCTCAGTGATGACCCGCTTGAACGGAGTAGAGGCAGAGCCAGTTCCGAATCCGTCGCTCACGCTCCTCCTCCGTGAGACGAGTGTAGC
The DNA here is from genome assembly GCA_034779775.1 of Enteromius afrohamiltoni. NCBI lineage: Eukaryota > Metazoa > Chordata > Actinopteri > Cypriniformes > Cyprinidae > Enteromius > Enteromius afrohamiltoni. The sequence goes on from JAUYWG010000059.1 coordinate 3,384,042, forward strand.
CAATCTGCATTGGTTCCTCGGTGGTTACACTGGGGAAACTGAGGGGCGCTGGAGACAGGCGGCGCCCCCTGCGGGAGCAGAAGAGGTGGTCTGTCTTAATGGCCAGTTCCATGTATTGTTCCAGGGACAGGCCCTCATCACGGCAGGCGAGCTCGGTCTGCAAATCCTCCCCCCTTCTCGAGGAGCGCCATTTTGGAGGAACTGTGAGCGGGCACGGCCGGTGTGGTAATGGCGGCCGCCGCGGGTGGCTCCGGCTGGGGGTTGGGACGATTCATGGCCGCGGTAAGAGTGTTCACTGAGCGTACGAGCTTCTCCGTCTTAGAGGTGAGTGTATTTAACTGCTGATGATGCATTGCCAACAGCAATCCCTGACGAGACACTTCAGACACAACGTTCTGTAAAGCCGCTGGATCCTGTGATGGCGAAGTTAGTCCTGTGATAGATTCTCGGAGTCGTGTGGATCCATAAGCAAGGCTTTATTACAGCGAGGTCGACAGACAGGGAAATCAAACACCGGCAAGCAGTTGTGGCAAAGACAGGCAACAGAGTAGTCAAATAAAAAGCTTATTTTCAGAAGGCAGGCAGCAGAGTTCATAAACGGGGTACACAGTCCAAGGTCATACACGGTAGTCCAAACACAGGAAAAAAACGCTCAGAAACACGTCCATAGGGAGCAATATAACTTCGCGTCTGAGAAGCGGAAGCCCGCGCCTTAAATAGGTGGGGAAAGCGTGGGCTTAGGCGCGCACAAGCCCGGGGTGCGTGAGTCAAAAGGGGTCGAGGTGGAACTAATATTCGGGGGAAGGTCACCGCTGCTGGCGGTCAGAGAGAGCCACAGAGGCGTTGTCGGTGACAGTACTACAGTAGGCTATAGACAAGCATCTTATTCCTGTTATATTTTCCAGCGTGCTTCTGTGACATGTGCTTTGATTTTCAGTATGTCATTGCCAGCATACTTTATGCGATATTATTCTATATACTTCTGCTCCTGCTCTGCGCTGCTGCGCCACCCCTGCATGCTGTGTGAGAGCTCTCATCCGTTAACATTGGCTCCTGAAAAAATATGTGCTGCAAAATGTGCAGTGAGAAACTGGCATCATAGCTTGTGTAGTATAGACCCAGCTCTCAACCCAACTTTGTTAATAGATTAACGACAATATTTTTTTTATTGTGCGATAAGAGTCTCGCGTTAACACGCCAATAACTGCCCACCACTAATATTTTTATTTAATTCACATCTGACTAGTGATTTATTTTAGAAATTCAGAAATTCTCAGTCTCAGATTTATTTGTTAATTTCTTCTTTCGGTGCTTCAGGTTTTGGTGCAGACAGAGATCCAGTGTTTGTAAAGGAGGGAGATTCAGTCACTCTACACACTGGTGTTGAAGCAAACCAACAAGAAAATATTATATGGTATTTTGATGCCATTCGCTTCGCTCAAATCACTGGAGATCAGAGTAAGATCTGTACAGATGTTCAGTGTGATGAGAGATTCAGAGACAGACTGGAGCTGGATCATCAGACTGGATCTCTGACCATCGTGAACATCAGGACCTCAGACTCTGGAGAGTATAAATTGAAGATTATCAACAGCAACAGTGACAGTGAAAAGATCTTCAGTGTCTCTGTTCATTGTGAGTCACTGCGTTTGAAATCAAGTCTTATAAATTTAAATCACATCATAAATGTGTTTAGTGATCTTTTGCAGTGACAGTCAGACATGTTTTTTCTGTAATATCTGTATATCTTCTATTATTAATTCATATGTATATACATTCTTCAAAAATACATTTACCAAAGCAGAATTTAAAACATTAATTTAGCTAAATTTGATTTAAATATTTGAGAAACCCTGCTCTATAATCATTGGTCTAAATGCATCCTTTTTATACTGATTTTTAGCATAGTAAAAATAGGTAGCATGTTTCACTGTTTTTGTCTGTACAGTTTTCTCATGTTACGTGAGAGACAATTCCTCCAGCAGCTGTTGGTTTGTGTTTCAGATGTTCCTGCTGCTGAACGAGATGGAATAGAGAGAAAGCCGGGAGATTCTGTCACTTTACATCTAGGTGAAATTAAAAAACAAATTTATTTGATGTATTTTAATGAAATTCTCATTGCTGAAATCACCAGAGATTTCAATAAGATCTGCAAAAATGATCAGTGTAATGAGAGATTCAGAGACAGACTGAAGCTGGATCATCAGACAGGATCTCTGATCATCACTAACACCAGAACCACAGACTCTGGAGATTATACACTGCGAACCAACAGCAGCAGATTCAGCGTCAGAAGGAGCTTCATTGTCACTGTCACTGGTGCGTATAGATGAATTTTGAAAAGTTGAAATAAAAAAAATCTTTTACAGTAAAATTTTACTGTATCCACTAGAATTATTCTTCTTCCTCTCTGGAAGTCTATGGGAGCCCATTGAACCATATGTGGGAAAGTTAAGAAATTTGGCACACAAATAGAGCACAGTCTCTGCATTAACCATAGCATTTTCTGGCTCATGCTGAGCCAAGTCAGTCGAATCACTTTTATTTATATAGTGCTTTTAACAATACAGTTTGTAGCTAAGCACTAAACATTTTCAAGTAGGAAAACAGAGTAATGGTAATGTAAAATGACGAGTTTAAACTTTATTATTTATCAAATTCAGAGACGGTCTCTGTAGTAAGACGACGATAATCACTAGAAATCAGGTCTCCCCAACTAAGCAAGCAAGAGGCAACAGCGGCAAGGAACCAAAACCCCATCCTTGAGAGAATGGGGAAAAAAAACCTTGGGAGAACCAGGCTTAGCTGGGTCCAGTTCTCCTCTGGCCGGATGCCCAGCACCTAATTTCCAGTAAAATTTTGAGTCAAATTTTACTCATGCAGAAAAAAATAATAATCAGTTTTTTTCTAACTCGTCCTTGATGATATGTCTGTTTTTTTTGCTCTTTTTTACCAAAATTGGTTCACTTTTCGATGTGAAGGGTCATCTGTTGTTTTCAGTTGTTTGGCATAATGTAGGGGTTTGCATGCATATATAAATTTGTTATATAATTTTATACAAAGTCTTTATGTGAAGAAGAGAGCAAAACACAAGGTTTTTATCATTAAAAATGATCCTGCTCCGTTAACGCACTCACATCTTGTTTAGAAAAGATACTCCCTTAATGTAGCATGATGCAATCGATAAGTAATTAATGTCAAATACTCAGATTACTGTAATTAAGTAGTTTTTTGGGGTACTTGTACTTTTAGGAGTATATTTTCAAGTCTGTACTTTTACTTGTACTTAAGTATTCATTAATCCATGTAATCTACTAAGTTACTTTTAAAATCATAGCTGAGCACTGAGTACAATTTTAATTCATATCCAAAGCTTTTATCTGCATTTTTGTAGCCAGTAAGCTGATTTGATTGCAAACAAGCCGATGAAAACGTGTCATGAGGACGAAAAACAAAACAAAACAAAAAAAGGACATTAATGATTGATCTTTCATTGATTCTGAATGAAGAGTTAAACCAGTTAAAAATGGATTCATGGATATTTAATCAATAGTCGTGGCTATTTATTACATTAAAATTCTTTTAGTGTCTTGTTTCCCCTGGGAGAACAAAATCCATGTCAACCATGAAGGCAGAAATAAATGCATTCATTCATGTGAAAACATGAACAGACTGGACGAAAGTAAACACCATGGTAAACTTACCTACTGCTTTACAGCTTAGACCTTCGTCTTGCTGCCAAGTACTCCTATCTACTGAATCGTGTTATAGACATACCATTACGTCACTTTCCGCATGCGCGGTAAACACATACCCATACACATACGTCAGGTACCTACGTCAGGTATGTACCTGACGTCACCGCGCTACAGTCTGCAGCGAGGGGTGTCTCCTTGCTGTGATCACGGCAATCTCTCCTCCCGGGGAAAATGTGTCCTGCAGTGAAATACGTCCATGCGGAAACTGTCCTAGGCGGAACTAATGTTCTTCGCGATCGATCTACTGAACGTTTTGACAAATTATTCCTCAGAGCCATCGGGGTGGCCGGAGATTGGCCAGGGGTGGCCGTAGCGCCGCCATTGACACTGAACCCTAGCCATTGCTAAAACTCGGCATCCGGCTCGGTCCTTTCATGCCCCCCGGAAAGGAAGGTGCGAGAGCAGCTAAAGAAGCGGAGAAGGGGTGGAGGAGGGATGCGTAAAAGGCGGGATGTGGATGGAAAGAGGACGGGCAATTTATAGTGGGTAGAAGGGGATTTGATTGGGCAGGTGTAATGAGGAGATCGATCAGGTGATGCGGTGCCAGCTGTGATTAATTGACCGCGCTCCTACTCGAAATTAGTTTATTTGCAAAAACTTAACTTATGGAAAATCATCTACATCCATGTAGGTTTGGCAGTGCAGTGGCAAGTAATTCACAGATGTATGGCAAATGTCCAGGTGCCTTGAGTCTTTGTCTTGATTAGTCTCTGTATAAAATCCCCAGAGCCCCCATTCGTGGCTGCTCAACCTGTGGAGGTATCTGGGTCATGATCTGAAGGGTTCAGGAAGGCGCTAGCACAGCCTGTTCAATCACGAAAGGGCGTTATCATTGTCTGTTTGGTCACCGAGGGCACAGTTTCTGTCTGTTCAGCCCAGAAAGGCGCTTATACAGTTTACCCCCCAGCAAACAGATCTTCATCTATGCTTGTCTTCCTTTTTGCTGCCTTTCTACAAATGGAAAAACTTTACTTTTTTAGTCACATCTGTTGACAGATGTTAACTACTAAAGCTGGGTTGAAAATAATCAACTTCTTATTTTAATCGACTCTCAAATCCTGAGAATCAATCTTTAAGTCTGTGCTGTTGAGTTGAGTTGAGTTGAAGCAATAATCTCTAATAAGACAATGACAATGTTTAACACCAGTTTACATTAGTGACCCATCAGTCTGTGGCATCTAGTTTAATGAACTGTTAACTATGTGAACTATGAACAACTTTTGTTAACTATGAAAACCTGTATTGTTATGATCTCAGAATAACAAAGATACATAAACACTGTAAAATATATTTCTTATTGTTAGATAACATTTGCTGATGCATGAAATGATGATAAGCTTTATTGTAAAATGTTAGAGCAAAATTACATTGGACAAATGAATTAAGAAACGAGCTTGTTACAATTTATTTATAAAAATGAAGTGATCATTTTTTTATAAAAAAAAAAACAAAAAAAACAATAAACATTAAATATAATTACAATATATCATAATAAAGTACAACTATAAACATAAACACCAATTATAACTCTAAATTACATGTGCTGGTACCATAGTAAAACATTAAATTAGCTAATGTGTTCCAAAAATATGCAAGTCGTTATGCTAAAATGATTCACAAAAGTTTAGTGTACATAATATAAAATATCTTCTAAAATAAAAAACATTACCATTGATAATATTATTTTTGTATTAATAGAGACAAAACAACTAAATGTAAAAGAAGAAGAGTAGAAATAGCAATGAATAGAACCATTCACACATATCTGTAAATTAAATTAAACTAAATCTTCAGAATAAACAAGAGGCAAATATAAATATCAAAAACAGTGCAGCAGATCATCTGACAGTGTTTGAACTTCAGAAGGGTTACAAGATGAACATCAGGCACTGAAAGAGAGGATGACCAGTGACAAAAAATAATCCAAAGAAAAATGGTCAATCCTGTCAGTCAGTCACTACAGTGAAAAAAGTCAATAGAGAAAAAATAAAAAAATAAATCTATAATCAGAGACTGAAGTAGAAGCAATGCAATTCCCATCACATTCTTGATAAGCCATTTAACATAAAGTGTGTAGGAAGACCATATAAAGTATGAAGATGAAGGTCAGCATTAAATGTTCTTAATGTCTTCTCAATGTCTTAATTGCCAAAATTAAGATAATATGATGTTGACGGAGGAATAGGGGTTTCACTGAAGTTCTTAATTAATCCTACCTTTATCTTCTCCCACAATAACAATAATAATTTAAAACATATTACACAATATCCAATTTAAACGAAATTATATAATTTACATTTATGCATTTGTCAAAAACCTTGCAAATAGCATTGCATTCTATGCACAAATTTCTATTTGGTAAAAGGCTAATGGAAAGGATAACGATACAAAGAATAATTAACTCACAATGTTACAGATGCTGAGGCAGGAGACTTTTCTCAATCGATGCACATAAAGAAAGGGTGGTAAAAATCCAGCTAGCATAAAACAAAAACTACCTATTGTCCAGGGAATCGTTAGAAAGTACTGTGTTACAATATATATCAATGCAGTTATGGTTAATGGAGCATATGCGATAACCGTGTTTACAGTAGTCATTAGAATTTGATAAAATGCTCTTCTCTTCATGTGGTTTTCTTCTACTTTCTCTCTCCCTCTCTCTCCTGGTCCTGACTGCTTCAGAGCTCTGAGAACAGCCAAACAACAAAACATCTGAACGGAGAGGAAGAGCAGAAATTGCATCGAGAGGAACCACATATACGCATATTCTGTAAGAAAATTATGCATGCAGATCAAACAAGAACCAAGAGTGATAGTCCAGGCCACAGAGGAGCAGATCACTCTATATCTGAGAGGTCTGTACTTCAGAAATGTTACAGGATAAACCACTGCCAGGTAACGCTCAACACAGATCAGACACTGAAACAGAGGATGACCAGTGACGGCAACTCCTAACATAAAGTTAGTTGCAAATACTAGACTTTGACACGCAAAAAAATTTAAGATAAAACATAGTAAAGAGTACACAGAGAAAAAGACCCCACAAACAGAGAGATTGAGGATGAAGAACTCTGATGCAACTCCGCTTCCTGCTCCTGTGAGGATGAGCCAGATCACATAGGTGTTTGTAAGAATACCAAAAAAGGAACTGAAGGCCAAAATATTCAATTCAAGGATGTTAATTTCATTAAATACAAATATTGTGAGATTGGTGGACGCTTCATCTATGATGAGGTTGACTGCAGAGTTATTCATGCCTTCCTCGTCTATCTTCTCACTACAAAATAATTAAATATATATTGCAGTTGTAATCTGCAAAAAAGAAGTGCAAATGCCAAGGTTATTGTTAGGAGATTATTATCAGATTTCATGTGCTGACGTGTTAAATCTCAACCAGTTGTGAAGATAAAAGTAAAAAGGAATTCCCTAAAATATTCCCTAAAAATCTTTACATCAGTAATAACACCATTACATTAGGCTTTAAGTGAATTACCTTCAATGACAAAAACTCTAGACACTTTTTTTATGCAATAACTATTCTATCTTACACAGCACAACATAAGAAAATGATCTGTACTGAAAAAAGGAGTTTGTCACCTGAAAAGTGAATGCTCTTGTCTCAATGCTCAGCTTTCACAGCTGTAACAATTGTGCAAGATTTTATATTCTCAAAATCACACAGTACATCAGCTATGCAAACAACAAGCGGAAATAATGCATTTTAATATACTTAATTTGAACTTCTGTGGTACCTTTTAATCCTAACATTTAATGCAAACTCCAACCATCACACAGTACGTTAGTTATGCAAACAATAAGGAGAAATAATAATTTTTTTATAATACTCAATTTTGTGGTACCATTGAATGGGAACTTCAGAAGCTAAATGAAATGCATTCAAGCCACATATGCAAAGGTAGATCTTTCATCATACACAGGTTATTTAATGTACAGCCCATTAACTTTTTTAATCATTTAAAAAATTAAAATAAATGAAAATGCATTCAAATCATGCATGCTACATTACACATACACAAGTACCATACGAAACAAAACAAAAACTGGACAGATCACCATATCACTTTGCACAGATAAAACTTCTAGGTAAATCAAATTACATGGTATGACGACATATAATGATGGTTAATTGGTTTTTAAGATGGACAGAAACCTGTGTTTTCCTTTTATAGTTGAACATGGGAAAATCCGAGTTCCCAGTAGAAACGCTTGACTGGAACAGATTTAACTGCAAGCCGGATATCCAACCCTGAAACTCTGAGGAACTCCAACAGCCCTGACTCCCAAATTCAATATGGCTGCTCAGTGCATCAATAAGTGAAATAGTAGCGATACACAATTTATTAGCATTTCAGTTTGTCTGTGTTTAATGACAAAGCCAAAGTGCACTTGCACTTACACATTCATAACGGCCATACACTGCTAAAAGGCCTGACCAACACACTGTTGCCTTTTGGTTATTGGAGCAATGGTGTAATGATTTCACCAAAAGGGGGTGCAGAAAGCTACACTGACTCTGCTTAGTCTACTAAGTAACATTTCAGCAATTCCTGTTCAGTTAATGTACAAGTCACAGCCCAGTAAAAACTAATTAGATTTGCAACAATCGCCAAAAACACATCTGTGGTTGAAAATTTAGTATAGAGACCGATTCTCACTATCAACTAACTGCTAACTAATAGCATGCCTATTCTAAACATATTGGCTGTTTATTAGTGCTAATAATGCACATATTCTGCATGATTGTATTCTATATCCCTAACCCTATAAAACTGCACCTTAACCTAACAATTACTTTACTAACTATAATAACAGCAAATTAGTAGGTTGAGGCAAAAGTCAAAGTTAATGGATTGTTAACAGAGAGAATTGGACTTTAGATTAAAGTGTGACCAACAAAACATTTGAAAAGTTCAAACTGTCTCCAGTGTCACCTCATTCCATGTCTTTCTTCTCCAACCACAACAAAGGAATGATGTTGCAGATCTAAAGGCAAAAATCACAGAGTACATACTGTACTTTTAATAATGCTACGAAATACCTATTTTTTTATGTAATTATATTTTCATTTATGCATTTGGCAGACACTTTAAGCCACTGACTACATTGAATTCAAGGTACACATTTACATTTGATGAATGGATAATAATAAAAGGATTATTTAAGACAAAATCTTAAAGGATGCTGAGGCATGAAAGCTTTCCAAGTCGATGCAGATAAAGAACAGATGGTACAAATCCAGCCAGCGTATAACATAAATAACTAACTGACCAGAAAAAATGATAAAGTCGCACTGTCACAGCAGATACCAGTCCAGTTAAAATAAATGGAACATATGTGATAACCGTGTTCACAGTAGTTATTAGAATGAGATAAAACACTTTTCTCTTCATATTGTTTTCCTCATCTCTCTCTCTCACTCTCTCTCCTGGCCCTGGCTGATTCAGAGCTCTGAGAACCGCCACACAGCAGAACAACTTAATAGAGAGGAAGAGCAGAAATTGCACTGAAAGGAACCACACATACATATAAATAGTACGTTTAAGAAAACTAAGCATGGAGATTATACAGGATCCAAGAGTGATTATCCAGGCCACACTGCAGCAAACCACTTTGTATCTGAGAGGTTTGTACTTCAGAAAGGTTACAGGATGAACCACCGCCAGGTAACGCTCAACACAGATCAGACACTGAAACAGTGGAGAACCACTGGTGGCAAGTCCTAAACAAAACTGGCAAAATACTAGTAGACTTGGAAACGGAAACCATTTTGTCAGAAGAATGAGCAAAGAGTTTATAGAGAAAAAGAGCCCACAAACAGATAGATTGAGGATGAAGAAGTCTGATGGAACTCCAATTCCTCTTCCTGTGATGATGAGCCAGATCACATAGACATTTGTAGGAAGACCCATCATGAAACTAAAGCCAAAAACATTATATTCTAGAACGCCAACTTCATAAAATATAGATATTGTGAGGTTGGTGAATGCTTCATGTGTGGTGAAGTTTACTGCAGAGTTATTCATGCCTTCCTCATTTATCTTTCCCCCAAAAAGAAAAACAAAAATAAGCAAATAAATAAAGTAAACAGATAAATATTGCAATTGCATTCTAAAGAGAGTGTGAATTATGGAGGCGATGACATACAAGAAAAAAATTAATTGTGCGCAAGACTTACTAAAAAGTGCAAATGAATGGTATTTTGTTCCCTTAATTGACTAAATTATGCACACTATTTACTAATTTGTTTTCTCGCTTAAAAAAGAATTGTGTGAACAGTTTTGAATTAGTAAATCGTGCACAATTTAGTTTGAGGGTAAAATTAATGCAAAACTAAATAATTCTAATAATTAAAACAATATCTGTTTTAAGTCAATGACCTTCAAAGACATAAACAGAATCTAACTTTCCCATAACTCCTATAATATGACTTACAACAACAATCAAATTGTTATATATCACACAGCCCAACAGAAGAAAACAATCTGAACTAAAATGAGAGGTTTGTCACCTGAAGAGTAAACGCTCAGTCTCAATGCGTGGATTTCACAGCAGTCATACGTACTTGTGCATGATTTTATATTCTCACCATCACACAGTGCATCAGCTATGCAAAAACTGCAAAACTGGAAATAATGCATTTTTTGGAAAATAAACGGAACACATTCAAGCCGCAAATGCAAAAGTATGTATTTTATCATGCATGGGTTATTTAATGAACAGGCCATTTCCTTCACACATGGGTCAAAAACGAGGCACCCCATTTCACTGTCTGCATCCAAATTAAAATTTACAAAGCTGATTTTATATACATACAAAGCATATTAAATGCAAGTAAAGTATTCACTTTAAGGTTTCAAATAGCATCTGTTGTTACAGATGTTACAGTGTAACAGACATTTTTGTACAAATATTTATGGTGATCTGTCATTATTGATATACAAAAGAATACACGATCACACTTTTAGTTGAAATTAAATAATATTGGTATACATTTTTTAAGGTTTTATTTTTTAACATTAGCTTACTACACAAGTTAAAATGAGCTACAGTAACATTGAACAATACAGTGATTCATATTTCAGCAGTTACATGCATTTTTTAACTAATGTTAACAGTCAAGTTGTTAGATTTAATGTGATCTAACAAGTAATTATTTAATATTATTAAACAGTAACATATTCTGACTGGTCAGTGCACAAGCAAACAATAAAAGGATTTGTAACCAAATATCTCAGTTATGTTTTTTTTGGAAAACAGAAGATGGACAGTTTTCGAGTCCGGTGCAGATAAAGTACAGACTGAACAAAACCTGCCAGCATAAAACAAATATAACTAAGTGACCAAGTAATCTGAATAATCTGCAGTGCCATCCAGTGATAGTAAACGGAACATACATAATAACCAAACTAGCAGTAGTTGCTCAGATTACATAAAAAGCTCTCAGTTTCATGTGCTTTTCCTCCTCTCTCTTTCTTTCTCTCTCCTGGTCCTGACTGCCTCAGAGCTCTGATAATAGCCACCAGACAAAAAGATTGAATGGAGAGATTTCTAATGCTTCTATTTTCCAGAATAAAGAGACTGTGAGGTTGGCAGGTAAATGAGGTTGAGAAAAGTTCTTTGTTAGTTCCATGTCCATCTTCTCCAGCCAAAAACAAAAGTGTAAGTGTTTCAAGAAAAAAAACAATAAAAGGAAGACAATGACACATGAATTGACATGTTAATGTATAGGTAATAATTCTACACCATACCCCCATTGTATCCAGATAATTAATAAATAAATAGCAAGCCATGAAACAATATTAAAATGATAATTATAATAACACACACACACATACATACACACAGATACATTCATATATAGTACATATATTTCCCAGATTTTAACACAGTGTTACCTAACTAATCCATAAATCATACTCATAACCCTTGTCCTGTACTCAACCACAATAAGTTTGTTATATATCATAGAGCACAGACAGACATTTAATCAAAGTGAAAAGAGTTTGTCACCTGAAGAATGAATGTTCAGTCTTTCTAGTTTGACATAAAGCTCACTGCTGTTATATATAGCTACTCCACAGCTGTTACAAGCCCCCATGTGCATCATTTTGCTTTGTAAACATCGCACAGAAAATCAGCTATGCAAATTTTAAAAGTGAAAAGTGGGAGGTTAAAAAAGGCAGACAGTCTTGAGTAAACATGAGGATTTATTTGTTATTCCCATTGGAAAACTATTTGATTGCAAATATATACATTTAACAACTAAAACACTACTTACAGGATAAGGATAGACAGTACTGAATGTTAAGTACAAGCATAGGCCAATTATACAAAGATTTTTCTGTCTATTTGTCAGAATAAGCATACTTAAGTAATTCTGTATATTAAGTATATCTCTAAATGCTACATATAACATACTCAAAGCATAAACTCCTACAGGATGTTTGTTTGGTTAAATGGAAGTAATAGCAAGTTTAAACTGTATTGATTTTCTGCTTATGAGGAACAGATGCAGGAGAGTTTTCCAGTGCGGTGCAGATAAAGAACCGGCTGAACAAAACCAGCCAGTGCGTAACAAATCAAAGCAATGATCCGCAGCTCTAGATTATTGTACTTTGTCACAACACGATAAAGTCCTGAGATAGTAAATGGCACATTTATAAAAAACGTGTTCACGGTAGTTATTAGAATAAGATGAAACGCTCTTCTCTTCATGTTGTTTTCCTGTTCTTTCTCCCTCGCTCTCTCTCCTGGTCCTGACTGTTTCAGAGCTTTGAGAACAGCCACAAGACAAAACAACTGGATAGAGAGGTAGAGGGCAAACTGCAGTGAAAAGTACCATCCATGTGCAATAGTATTTAGCGCCATTAAAATAAACATACAGATCAAACAGGAGGCAAGAGTCATTATCCAGACCGCAGCACAACAGATCACTCTATATCTGAGAGGTTTGTACTTCAGAAAGGTTACAGGATGAACCACTGCCAGGTAACGCTCAACACAGATCAGACAAACAAACATAGTGCGGCCAGTGATGCCTAGACCTTGCAGAAAATATGATACTATCTTGAATTCTGAAAACCAAATCGACATTGTATCTGACATACAGAACACACAGATTCCAATCTCACAAACAGACAAATTGAGGTTAAAGAAGTCTAATGCAACTCCACTTCCTGCACCTGTGACGATGAGCCATACGACATAGGACTGTGTTGGAATACCAAACAGGAAAGTAAAGCTGCACACAACCAATTGTAGACCATCTATTAAGCCAATGGATTGAGTTGTGGGTTTTACAGATGCTGCAAATGTGGTGAAGGCCACTGTAGAGTTATTCATCTTCTTGTCTTGTAAGACCCCTGCCAATAAATAACAATTTATCAATAGGAGGAAATAACAGTAGATACAAAAGCTATTAGATTAAAAAAGGTGACACTTTATGATAACTATACCCTACTAAAGTACCTACAAATCATTTACAGACTATTAATAGTTCATTTATACTTGATAATATATATATATATATATTATATATGTGTGTGTGTGTGCATGTGTGTGTTATATTTAACATGTTAAATAGTTAATATATCAAAGTAAAAAGTTTGTACTGTATAAAAACCATAACACCTATGAAGAGACAACTTCAAAAAACATATGCCTCTATGTGTGTATCCTTAACATACTTGTATAAATTATAAGGGAGACCGGTGAAATTAATTTTCAGTAAAGGTTGGTTTAAAGCACTTAATTACATTTTTCTTTGTTTGAATGAAACTTAAGTGAGAACTATTTACTCATAATGCCCAACTAATGCTTTACTACAAGCCAAATAAGTTGTTTTAACTCTGTAAATTGTATTGACCATGAATGGTATACTTTTTTTTTTATAGAGTGTGTTGATGTATTATCTACTGTTTGTAAACTATGCATTAACTGTAAACTAATAGTTTGCTAATTATTTTCAAGTACTTATATTATAAATACAGTGTGTGTATATACATATATATATATATATATATATATATATTTTTTTTTTTTTTTTTTTTATATATATATATGCATTAAGAATATCCTTATAATGTATTATAAATACAGGTTTTATAGAAAGCGTTAACACATTTTCAAACAAATCATGACAGAAGTATTACTTGCACTCCCTTTAATCTCAGTTTTGCTTATTTAGCTAAATGCTCGTTCTGCTCTACAGATGGCGCCAGTGCTTAATAGACTACGTCTACTTGAAGTAAATACATTATTTGTACTGTTGGGCGATTTTTTTTCACTTTAAGTTGCAATTTTTTGGATAATAAATCTATTGTGAAGGTGTGTACTAATTCGTAAAAAATAAATAAATTAAATTAAAGCGTCGCTATTTATGGACCGTGCATGTGAGCATATGCAGATGTTTGCGAGAAAATGAAACTGAAAGAGTTTAGGTCGTGGGTCATTTATGAACATGGCTTCGAACTATCAGGACGATTTGGGTGAGTTTCCATATCAAAGGCTATATTTATGGTATAAAATAAACAAAATTTGCTGAGACACACATACGCAACTGTCTGCAAGCCTACTAGCCTTATCAGCAATATCTCGATCTGAAGTATCGCGGTGATGTTTCAGCAGATGTGGTTTCCGTTTAGCACTTTCTCGCTTAATGTGTCAACATATTATTTCCCTAAAACCAGACCACTTGTCGTTTTACTCATGTGAATATTTCACGGGGTATGTTTGTCTTTGTATGTAAATCTTTAACGGGTCGGAGCATGTAGTCACAATGGGAAGCAGAGCCCATGTGTAAACACAATCAGTAAAAATTATTTTTATTAGTGAATTTACTTCACCCTTAGGCATAACTGTAGGCCTACTGGTTTCGTTTTCTCCAAACTGGCACCCTGGAAAAACATTTTAACGCTAAAATATAGTCTTGACCATATCTCTACACCTAAACTTAACCTTACCCATGAGTAATGCCTAAAATCAGGGGAAATTATAGATGACTGACACTGATGTACAGGCACTGATTATAACCCTGTAAACAGTTTCTTCAAATCTGATCAATCATTATAAATCATTCATCTGGTTATTCATAATGTTCTCTCATGTTGGACTTGGTGAAATCAAGTTAGCGGTATAACCGATTCAAACTGTTCTCAGGAGGATAATATTGTTTCTTCCTAGACGAAGGCAGCAACAAATCTAGCGAAAGTGCCCCAGAGTTTAGTGACAGTGACACAAATTCTGAGGCAGCCAGCGATTCTGGATCTGACATTGAAGATGATTCACCGTCTAGCAGGGTAAGATATTTCAAAGCAAAGCAGATGGAAGTGGTCAGTGAGAAGTTGAACCACATTCCTGAATGCGAACGCAGGTGGAATCTTGAACAATTACGATGCTTTGTGCTCAATCAGAATGTCTGTGTGTACTACAATCGCGGCCACTGCCGTTATGGGAACAAGTGTAGGAATGAGCACATATGCAAGTACTTCCTGAATGGTTCATGCAAGTTTGGTGCTGGCTGTCGTCTCAACCACAACATCCAGAGTTCATCGTCGGGAAAAAGCAGAGAAATAAGCGGAGCCTTATGTGAAGGTATGTGTGAACAGGAACAGGAAAAGTAGCCTATAGTGATGAATTTTACATGTAAAAATGTACTGTATGAGCAATACTCAATAAAAAGTGAAAGCATCTTCCACAAAATATAGTTAAGCTTAACATAAAAAAAAAAAAAAAACGCTGACATATGAAATTCAATATCAAATTCAATTAAATATTTATAAGCAACACATTAGGAGACACTAGCTCTAGGACACACAATCACTTATATTTTAAGTGCATTAGATATTATATGTTTGAGTGTTGAACAAATTAGTCTGCCTAATAAAATATTTTTTTTTAATCACATACAGAGAAAATGGCTGATGAACAATTTGACGGGCCCTACAGATGGCAGCTGAAGTTTAGAAAGGGCTGGGAGAACATTTCCAATGATCACATTCTAGAAGCCCAGTATTCACTCCCCAACACTAAAGGAATCAAGATCTATAACACCCAAGCTGGGTATGTGCTTAAAGATGAAAAATTATTTTTAAAGCTGAATTGGTCGTCCCAAATTAATATTCTGTTGTTTCATTCCTGCGCACCACAACATACCATAAAAATCGTCCTCTGTTAATATGTGCATGAAAAATTATTGCAGCTGCTGCAGATTTTATTTGGCTTTTTCTCGTTTATGTTATAGGGCTATATCAATTGATTTCTCTAAAATGAGAGTTCTTGAGAAAAGAAATATTAAAGTGCGGCGCATGAGCTCAAAGGATACAGAATGGCTGTGGTATTACAGAGGAGACAACAGCTGGTATCAGTATGGAGACAAGGTGAGTTTTACATTAATGGATATGACCTATAAATTAAAAGCATTTTAAGCGTTTCACGCTTTCACGCTTCCTCATTAATGAAGAACAAAATAGCGAATTTGGCGTGCTGTCCGGGGAGCGAGCCGGGAGAACAGCGGACTCCGAACCCTAGTGGCTTGAACCCTAGCAAGGGCAAGAGTTCGGCTTTCGGCTCGGTCTCCGTCTGCCCCCCCGGAGGAAGGCGTGAAACGTGGAAATGGCGGAGAAGGTGTGGAGGAGGGATGCACAAAAGTGAAATGCGGATGGAGGGAAAGTGGGGATATTTATAGTAAGAAGGGAGAATTTGATTGGGTACGAATTACGAGGGAATTGATCAGATGATGAGATTCCAGCCGTGATTAATTCATCCAGCGATCCTCCCAAAACAATGTTATTTCCAAAACATTCACTTATCAAGCCAGAATTGCGTCTGTACTGTATATCTCGGAATTCTGACTTTATTAGCCTCCTCACACTTATGTGATATAAAATTCTGACTTTTAAACACTGATCTATATAGAGATATATCTATATATATAGATCAGTGGTTTTAAAGCAATTCTGACTTTATATCTCGCATATTGCGGCTTTATAACTTTATATCTTGAAATTCTGACTTTATAGCTCACAAGTCTGGCATATCGCACAATTACAACGATGACCTTATATCTCGCAATTGTGACTTATTACTAGCAATTCTGAATTTATATCTCGAAATTTTTACTTTATAACTTGAAATTCTGACTTTAAATCTCACAATTACAACTGTGACTTCATATCTCGCAATTGTGACTTTATAACTCGCAATTCTGACTTTATAGCTCACAATCCCGACTTCATATCTCGAAAATCTGACTTTATATCTTGCAATTACAACTATGACTTTATAACTCTCAATTGTGACTTTATTGCTCGCCGTTTATATCTCGTAATTGAAGAGTTTATAGCTAGTAATTGTGAGTTTATATCTCACAATTCTGAGAACAAAAGTCAGAATTGTGAAATAAAAAAATGCAATAACTTTCATACTAGTCAACATTTACAAATGGATCAAAAATGTTAATCGAAGTTGTCATGCTGTTTTAACTTTGAAGTAAGGTTTTGATCCACTTGTTGATTACTGTATAAGTGATATTATGCATTAATGAGTCTGATTGTATTTATTGATGTGCATCTATAGGGCAAAGCCAGTCCAATTCAGAGCTCACAAGTGGAGATGGCATATCAAAACAACCGCCATGGTTCAGTCACGTTCACTATCAAATCTACCCAGTATGAGATTAGCTTTAAAGGTTTGTTTTGTATTCTCCCACACACATATTACCTTTAAATACCATTCCATAAACTGGAAAGTTCACAATCCTAAACATGTTTGTGTTTCTAGAAATGTGGCAGAGAAATGTATCTTCAGGCCGTAAGAGACGGGTTAGACGTCGCCCTAAATATGAACCATCTCAAAGTGGAGGGTAAATATGAAGAGCTTAAAGTTGTCCTAAAACCTAAATTCAAAATGTGTTCTCATCGACAACTTTGATTAATATTTTTGATCCACTTTAAATGTTGACTACTGTATATACAGTGCCCCCCACTATTATTGGCATCCTTGGTAAATCTGAGCAAAGGTGGCTGTGAAACTAAATATAATAAATAAAAATAAATTTTATCCTTTTGATCTTTCATTCAAAAAATGCACAAAATTCTAACCTGTCATTGAAGTAAAACAATTGAAAATAAGGAGAAAAAACTCCCTGATGAAATAAATGTTTTTCTCCAATACATGTGGGCCAAAATTAATGGCACCCCTAGAATTGTTTATGAGTAAAATATCTCTGAAGTATATTCCCATTCATATTCACAATTTCGAGCACTCCAGGGTGATTATGAACATGAAAATATCCAGCCCTGGTTTCCTGTTTCACAGAAATGTATATATAGGAGGGAAAACAAAGCCCAAAATCCCTTAATCATCAACACAATGAGAAAAACCAAAGAATATATTTCTTATATGTTGCAAAAGATAATTGAGCTTCACAAATTAGTGAAGTGACTTTAAGAAAAGAGCTAGAGCAGTGAAAATTTCCACCATCAGGGAAATAATTAAGAATTTCAAATCATCATAAAATGTTATGAAGCTGCCTGGAAGAGGACGTGTCTCTATCATCCTAATACATGTCAAGGAGTAGAGTTTGAGTGTCTAAAGACTCTTCAAGGATCATAGCTGGAGAAGTGCAGAAAATAGTCTCAGGGTCAGAAAACCTTTAAAAAAAAATAGTCAAACAGCCCCAACATCAGCACATGTTGTTTAGGAGGGTTTAAGAAAAATTCTCCTCGCTCATCCAAAAACAATCTCCAGCATGTTCAGTTGTCAGGACTGGAACTAAAATTGGGACTGGCTTCTATGATCAGATGAAACAATGTGAAAATGTTTTTTAGCAGCAATCACTCAAGATGGGTTTGGTGAACACAGGGATAAAAAAGTACTCCATGTGTACATTGAAATATACTGCTGTATTTTTGATGTTGTGGCTCTATATTTCAGCTGGAGGTCCTGGATGTCTTGTTTAGACACATGGCATCATGGATTCCATCAAATACCAACAGATAAAACATGTATAATTTACTGACTCTGTTAGAAATCTTATAATGGGTTATGGTTGGGTCTTCCACTGGGACAATAATCCAAAACAAACATCAAAATAATCACAAGAATTAGTCACTGAGCACGAAA
The DNA here is from genome assembly GCA_034779775.1 of Enteromius afrohamiltoni. Lineage (NCBI taxonomy): Eukaryota > Metazoa > Chordata > Actinopteri > Cypriniformes > Cyprinidae > Enteromius > Enteromius afrohamiltoni. The sequence continues at coordinate 3,402,944 of JAUYWG010000059.1, forward strand.
TGAAGCTTTTGTCATGTCTGTCCCGGTCCTCTGACCTGAACCCTGAGTGAGGTGAACTAAAGAGGAGAAGCACCATCATGGAGCTGGTATTCTGAAGGATCTGGAGTGATTCTGGATTAAGGAATGGTCCGTTTTCTCTTATCAGGTGTTCTCCAAACTCTTCAGGCATTACAGGAGAAAACCCAGAGCTGTTATCTTGGGAAAAAGACACAGCAATAATTAGGTGCAAATAATTGTGTCCCACATGTCTTAGAGAAAAACATTTATTTGATCATGAGTTTTTCTCAATTTTTTTACTTCAATGATAGGTTAGAATTTTGTGTATTTTTTGAATGAAAGGTCAAAAGGATTTTATTTTCACAGCCACCTTTTCTCAGATTTACCAAGGGTGCCGGATAGTGGAGGGCACTGTATGTAGATAGACATACATAATGTATATGTTTATGTATATCTAATGTTTAGTAATGTGTTCACTAAACAGATTCCATAAAATAGCATCCCAAATTAAAAACATTGCGATCACTTCAACAAATACAACAAAAACTCCAAAGTGGCAGTATCAAGGTAGCAATCAGTGGTATACTTTCAGGAACACGGTAAAACATTCTTTCTTTCTTTTACAAAAGTTCTTTGGGGGGGTTAATGATGACTTTGCATTCATATTTACTGATTACAACGTTTAACGCACAGCTCTCTACATTAGCTTATTCTAGTCATATGGTATATAATTACTGTCAAGTTGTAATTATATATTTGATAGCAGTGTAATAAGCATACATTCACTGTAATATAAAGCCTTCAGGGAGATAAAATACCAAACCTGATTCCCCTGTAATTGTTTCGTTTGCGATAATTATGGGCTGAATGTACATAATCCCTTAACTCCTGACACTGACCACTGTATTTATGGACACAGAGAGATTAAAATCATTGTCACTGATCTTGATATTGTGTTTCAACAGGAGGGTTGTTCAGTCTCAAGTGCGGACATTGAGAAGTGTTACCAACAAAACCAAAAAAACATGAATTTCACTGTGAATGGTGACATGTACACTCTGGATTTTGCAAGTATGCCAGTAAATGCATTGAAAGATTGCAATATGTATCAAATGTCTCCTGTAGTCTCTAATATTAGGTGCCACCAGTCCGATTTAAAATTTAGTCGTGAGATAGCTTGATCTTTGGGTTAATGAACATGACTATTTTGAATCAAAGTTTTTAATACATTATGAAAATGTTGATTTGAATATTATAAAACATGCTGTTTTGTCTCTTTCTTTTCATTTAGAGATGAGCCAAATTAGCCATAAAACAAAGGCGGAACGCAAAGTCAGGCGTGTGTAAAATAAAGAGGATGCTCAGGGTCTTGCAGAAGATGTCGGGTGGTACTCGAGATCCAAACAAGCAAACAAGACTCGAATTTGGGGTGGAAGTAAAAGTGATAAAGAATGTTAGTGATTATGATTTTGAATGTTTAATCATCATCAATAGAGTGTGTTAACATAGTATGAATGATTTTATTATCAGCTTTATGACGTGTCTGAAGAAACCTGCTTTCTGTTTATCTTAAAGAGTTATATATTTTACATTGCTATCACTTTTGGTCATTCTATGACTGCTAGCCAATGTGCCGTAACAAATCCAGCATTACACTGTTACTTTTTTACAGCAATTTACAATGAAGTGCCTGATGTTGGAAACTGCCTGAAAAGTAATGTTTACACACTGCTTGTGAAACACACTCCTTGTCTCTAGGATTTCAATATTCAGAGACGTGTTCAAAGGATTAAAAAATACAAATAAAAATTAGGGTTAAACACAGTAATACTGTGTAAATAATGTGCAATACAATCTACAATGTTATCCAATATACAACGCAGCATGTTTACATAACAATTTGCAAAATGCACAATCAATCAATGTTGCATTAAATGACTGAATTGGGATAAAACATTAAGTTATATAAGTGATCTGTTTACTTAGAAGTGACAACATCCTATGCAAAGATATCGATGCATTTTTATGTAACACCTGATGGGAAAAAATTTAATAAAATTATAAAACGATAAGTGTATTATTATTTGACTTGCACACACAATTGCACACTGTTTCTTTGGCCCAATATTACAATTTCTTAAGGATTTTAATAAATTCTAATTATATTATGTTTTTTTTATTACATATCAAGTTTTGATATAACAGTGATTTGTTATTGCATGCATATTAAATAATTTTAGATAATAACAATTGTACAACTTGGAATTGGAATATATATATATATATATTGAGATAGGAATTTTGGGTTTTCATGAGCTGTATGCCAAAATCATCAATATTAAAACAATAAAAGGCTTGAACTAC
>JAUYWG010000059.1:3436241-3448905 GCA_034779775.1 Enteromius afrohamiltoni
GTGTGCAATCCAGCCGTGCCCTCTTATACTCACGCTGTGATAAGGTGCACCTGGCTGTAATTATTGCACGCCAATATCCATTGGCCTTTTCCAAAAGATTCGAAGACCATTGGTCTCTCATGCGAGATCCCCATATGTAACGTTGAAGTGATTCGACTGAAAGGGTAACTACAAGGGTACACAAAAATATAAACAACTGCCATCTCTATGTATATTTATAAAAAATAATATTAATAATTATCATGAGAAAATAAGTGAAATAAATAAGTCTCAGGTTAAGTAAAGAATAAAGTTCACAAAGGTCATTCAGGAACATCTGAGTGAAATGCAACCAACAAGATTTCACCAAATACACCCCATCACAGCAGAAAGAACAACCTGCCACCGAATTACAACAACATACATTTTGTTCAACACTTTGTACTATTGCAAATAATTTATTTTAGATCTGCGGCAGCAAACAAATTTATTTGGAACATTTCAGCGTTGAATGACAATGACAAGTATATGATCACATAATTTGCACACTAATTTTAGGGTTGATTGCATTCATCAAGTTCAACCTTTAACCCTGAAGTTGTTGCATACAAAAAAAAAAAAAAAACCCAACTCTTCAGTTGGGACATTAGTAGTAGTAACTAACAACAGTAACACTTTATTTTGATTGTCCCTTACAATAAAAAACTTTTTTTGAAAGTGACACACTACATTTAAAAGGCTATATATAGCAGGGGAGTAATAGAACAAGAATTGCAGAGTGTTTACAATAATCGTTAAAACAGACTTATTGACATTTAATGAATGGTAGCTTCCCAACTAGTCAAAGTGAAAAAAGTATAACTAATAGTCAAGAATATAGGAGTATTATTGGCTGAAATAAATTTTGGAAATGCAAAAATTATATAAGGAACATTTAAGAAAACATCAGTCCTAACAGTCACATTAGCTGTTAGTATGAGGTAAAACGCTCTTATTTTTGTATGGCTTTCCTCTTCTCTTTCTCTTCGGCATATGTGACCACCTTTCATTAGATGCTATGCTTAGGCAAGCTAGGCTCATTGGAAATATGTTCCTCTATGTACATTTCAGAGTAATTCCAAAAACGGTTGAAATGAACACTAGAGGGAGTAAAACTCCTACAACTGTTGATTTAAGGTGCTGTATGTAGGATTGACACAGACTGGTTAAACTAGGTATTGCAGTTGAGACAGCAACTAGCGCAATGACGATGAAATGTGCTGTGTTTTGCTCATTTGCTCTGTAGCTCACGCAATACAATGTTGCATGTGATGAAGAACTCTGGTTCAAACCCTGTGAGTCAATGGTTCAACAAAACAGCCAAACTCCAATACTTAAAACTTAAAATATTACGGTGGCATTAACAAATGCATTTTTATATCACTTTTGCATTTGTTTTGGGTTTGGTGTAGAGTAACGGTTCTCAATTCCAGTCCTCATGTACCCCTGCTCTGCATATTTTGAATGTCTCTCTTATGCTGAGTTCAGACTTCATTATCTTCGAAGTAGTTGTGTCACAGATCTTTTCACACTGCATGACTATCTGCCGTAGCGCAGAACCTGATTTTGGCAAGTTCGATCTATCATTAAATATGATTTTAGGCATAAATCATGGGGGAGGTAGGTTTAGGTGTAGAGATATGGTCAAATTTGAATTTTTGGATTAAAATATTGACCCAAGGACACAGCAAAATCAGGACGTGCCTGGGGGCAGCATTCAGGCGCTTCTGTGTTTACACTGTATGATAGATCAGCGACAGTGAGTCTCATACTGCATGTCTTAACAATAGGAGGAATCGCAGACTACTTTGTCCTGGATTGCAAACTACCAACAAAACACACGCGAGAAGTGACATGGAAACAAGCAACAGGTCACATGTGCAAGACCAGAGTTCTCATGCGAGCCCTGATTATTATTAAAAATGGTAGCATGCAAGAAGCTTGCCATACAAATTGCATGTGCGCTCATTTGCAAAGAAAAGATTATGAAGGAGTATACTTACCTTCTATACCTCCTTAACTCCTCCCCCAACATCCCGCTGCCCTGGATGTTGCTCTCTCATTGGCTGTAGATAATAGCTGATATTATTTTCAGTAAGAACACATTTCGGCATGACAGGTCCAGATATTTAGCACGCCAACTATCTCAAGAGTGTCGGAACTTACGTTTTAGCACCACTCAATGGATGTTTCACTTTGAAACTGCCGTGAAATGTGCAGTAAAGTATGTTATAACAATGCTGCAGAGGCACGTATTTAATAGGCCTGGGTTGACCAAACACTAGGCTATCATATTTTTATAAATCAGCATTTCATCATTTATATCTGTATCTTTTAGTCGGCTAATAAAATATGGATTATACAGACTTGTATAATCTTGACTTGACTAATAATAATTAAACAAATTAAACGGTAAAGAAAGAAAAGAGGCTGCACCAAACTAGCCAGAACAGAACACAATAAGGTTGCATGTTTTAGTTTCAAGTGACAAAAATAAGCTACCAAAATCAGATAGGGAATATATAAGATAAGCATAGAGATAAGCATAATGAGATAAAACACTCTTTTCTTCATGTGGTTTTCTTCCCTTCTCTCTCTCCCTCTCTGGTCCTGACTGCTTCAGAGCTCTGAGAACAGCTAAACAGCAGAACAACGGAATGGAGAGGAAGAGTAACTGTGCAAAGAAAGAAACAAGGAAACTCCAAATGGACTGAAGCATAAAAAACATTATATTGACACCAACCGAGACAAAAATTGCCACAAAGACAATAACAGAATAAATCACTCTATATCTGAGAGGTTTGTAATGCAGAAAGGTTACAGGGTGAACCACTGCCACATAACGCTCAACACAGATCAGACACTGAAACGGAGGACGACCGGTCATGGAGAATGCATCCAAAAAATCCACAACTATCCAGAGAGTTTCAAAGTCATTAGAGAGAAAAATAAAAACATACTGCATGCATATGCAGATCTCACAGACAGCAAGATTGAGGCCGAAGAACTCTGCAGCAAAAATCCATTCCCTGTTCCTGTCACTATAAGCCAAACCACATAGGAGTTGATAAGAAGGAGATACAGTTCTGGGATCCCACTGAAATCATCTTCCACCCCAGTACCATTGTGCAATAAGTAACTGGAAGAATTTGGCCGTAGCACTATGTCAGTAAATCAGTGGTGAAGATGTCACTGGAGATGTGTGCAGTCAAAAACATTATGAGATGTGTGTGTTATAGTTTAGCAGAATAATGAAAATAATAATAATAAAAAAATTATAAAACAAGAAAAAATATGTTCTTCACAGAGTTCAGAACTGATTTTATTTTTTTACATTTTTGCCCAATCACCTCTTTACCTTTCCCCTCTTTAAAGATGATTTGCTTCATCCAATTTAAGAAAAAAAAACAAAACAAATTAATAGATTTTCAGTCAGAGATCTTTTTTAGTCATGTTTAGCTGGATGTCTGCTTTCCAGCTTGAAACGTTCATGGGATAAAACTCATGGGAAGTGTCCTGAAACCCCTACATGCAAATACAGTATACATACACGGCATGTAAGTGATAACCAAAACCATTAATCTCCACAGTGTACACATGAGAAAATAAAATTAACATTTGCACATTAAGTGAAGCACATTCATGGTCATCTAATTGTCAAATACAACTCATCACACTCCTGAGACCCATCTACTGCACGATTTGTCTTGTGGCACTTCCATGTTAATTGCCCCATTGCAAAACATTTCTTAAAACGTTTTGAAAAATGGCGACAACAAAGCTGAATTATATATTTAATATTAACATTTTTAAAAATGAAAATAAAAACAGTCCTTTTGGTTTTCCTTCATTCTCTGTCTTACAAAATCTGTTTAAACTAATATTAGTTACAAAAATGTTCACATTGTGCTGTGTGAAAACCTATGGGATAGTAATATTTATTTTACCCTTTCAATCCATAAAGATGATATGTGCCATGCAATTGAATAAATACACAAAATAACAAATTAGCAAACAGAGATCTATTAATAGTCACTTATATCTGGACTGTCTGCCTTTCTACTTATACTGTTCATTGGATGAATCTCAAATGTTAAAATCTGGTACCTGACCTGAAACCCTGACATGCAAATACATTTATATTTGTTTATGTGACAAGTGACATTACACATTTCTTAAAGACAATTCATCTCTACAATTAGACATGAGGAAATAAATACTTCCACGTTCAGTGAGGGACAAACTACAAAACTCATTAATGATCATCTGAGTGGCTTAAACCCAAAATAACTTTCAAATACACACCACCACATGCCAAATAGCCACCTGCTACATACAAAACACTAAAAACGATGATCTTCTGTCACAGTGGTTTTGCTCAAAAACAACACTGGCAGGTGTGCATGATTTACCTGAATTCATGGAAATATTACGAGCACAAACCCATTAAAGTAAAAACTACAGTATACCTATGTTTGATGAGCTATTATAAACTTAACTTAGCATGAAAAGTGTCTAGCAAATGTCTATTCCTCTCATAACAATGGAGGTCTTATCTTGGCCCATGAAAGTTTTTTTTTTTTTTTTTTTTAATTTGCGGAATTAATATTCTGTTTATTTTGTCCTGTCACATTGGAGGAAGACAAAGGAGACATCAAGTGCAATTCAAGCTTATTTTAATACTAACAAAGGCAGAAGAACAATGGTAAACCTAACTTAGAATCACAGTGATCAGACAACCAAAGACCTTAAATACAAATACAACAACATAAATAAACTAGAATCAGGTGAAATGAATGAAGTAATCAGGCAACTAAAGGTCACAGGAAGAACAAAAAAACACAGGAACATGACCAAATAAGGGAAAACATGAACTTAACAGGAATATAAACATGACATGTTATACACGCATGTTAATTAACCCATCACAACACAACTTAAAAACTTTTACATCACTTGTTAATGTACTTTAATGTATAAAGTGTAAACAGACTATAAAAACTAAAGCATTGACAAACATCAGATATTATGTTTTTTAAATGACACCACTAACCATTTTATTATTTTTTATATAAAGAAAATTACTAGTCACATTTATTAAACTTTTTACTAGTTCCCACTTCCTCTGTGGAGAACTTGGAAAGACAGGAGACCCTTCACAAGGGTCAGCCCCAGCTCGAGTGGCGGAAGCGGGAGGCGGAGGAAGACGAAAACGCAGATGCTGAGGATAGGAAGTGGGCGATATTTAAGGCGGAGGAGAGGAGATTCGCGGAGTGATTAATAATGAGGAGATTAGTGGCAGCTGCTATCGTTGTGCATGGTCTTCCTGAAATTCGATTAATTGCTTAATCGTCATTTCACTAGTTCCCACTTCTTCCGGGGGACAGGCAGGGAACCCGGTGGCCTCAGAGCCCTAGGAGGTTTAACCCCCTGGGAGGCTAGGGTTAACGGATGCTCGGAGCCCAGCCTGGCCCCCATGTGCCCCCCGGAGGAAGTGGAGAACTTGGAAAGACAGGAGACCCTTCGCAAGGGTCAGCCCCAGCTTGGGTGGCGGAAGGGGGAGGCGGAGGAAAACGAAAACGCAGATGCTAAGGATAGGAAGTGGCCTTTTAAATGGCCATTTTTAAATCTCTAGATAGAAGAAAATTTGCATATGGCACAGTTGCTTACAAGATGGCAACATCAATTTGCATTCTAAGCCTGGCCCAAACATTTTCAATAAAATCTTAACAGATCTATATTACATCACTTTTTATTTGTATCTTTTAACAGGATGACAGCAGATGGATTATGCAGATGATGAAAGTACAATTTTTAATATTTAACAAAGGGCAGTTTTCTCACCCGGTAAAGAAAGAGAAGAGGCTGCTCCAAACCAACAAAAGAAAAGCAAATCAAAATAAGAAAGAACATTGGGTCAGCAGGTCCTGCTCCCAAAAAAAACATAAAGATTATAAAGGGAATATATAAGATGACTGTGCTCCCAGTAGTTATTAGAATGAAATAAAATGCTCTTCTCTTCATGTGGTTGTCTTCCCTTCTCTCTCTCCCTCTCTCTCTTGGTCCTGACTGCTTCAGAGCTCTGAGAACAGCTAAACAGCAAAACAACTGAATGGAGAAAAAGAGAAGGAACTGTACAAACAAATAAAGAAAGAAACTCAGCATATACTTGAGCGTTAAAAAAGTACCGAGCCCACCAGAGATCAAACTTGACATGCATGTAAAAACAGAACAGATCACTCTATATCTGAGGTGTTTGTACTTCAGAAAGGTTACAGGATGAACCACTGCCAGATAACGCTCAACACAGATCAGACACTGAAACAGAGGACGACCGGTGAGAGCGAGGCCATCCAGAAAATACACAACTAACAAGATCATTTTAAATTTGTAAGAGAGAAAAATAAAAACAGACTGCACACATATGACAACCTCAAAGACGTTAAGACTGAGACTGAAGAACTCTGCAGGAAGTCCATTCCCTGTTCCTGTCATTATAAGCCAAATCACATAGGAGTTAATAGGAGATACCAGAATTGCACTGAGGAGATACAATACTGAAATCCCAATGAAATCATCTTCCACCTTAGTGCCGTTGTAAAATAAGTAACTGGAAGCATCTGACCCATCATTGGTGAAGATCTCAACGGAGATGTTCATTTCTTTACTGTGTGCAGCAAACTGTGAATGAAATACAAGTGTTAGCAAACCAGAACATTCTGGGACTGTAGAGTAAACCTGATCAAAACTACTTACTACTAAACTACTACTTACTACTAAAATACTAGCAAAAGAAAACTGATCTATTCTTGACACATTGAAAATGCTGTTTTAAATAACAATAAAAAAAAAAGAAATAAAGTTTTAATTCAGTCAGACGGTTTTAAGCTCCTTACCCTTATCGTTAATATGCTTTGTGCAAATTAGAAAAAAATATGAATTAATGAAAATTAGCAAAAGATATCTATTTTTAGTCACATTCATTTAGCTGGACTGTTTGGCTTCCGACTTGATCTGTTCATGGAATTAAACTCACACTTTAAAATATAGGACCTATATTGAAACCCTGATATGCAAATACATGTTAGTGACATCATAACTTTAAATAACTTAATCTCCACACATGAGAAAATGTGTTAAAAAGTTAAAAGGACAAAATTCACAGAGGTCCTTCATTATTGTTTGAGTGACCTGAGTCCAGCATACTCCATATGCACAACCTCACACACTAAAGAGCCACCTGCTGCGTACAAAACTCTGAAAACAGACCCAGCAAACAGGGGACGTCCTCCGGATGTTGTGAACATCCTCTTAGGTCGACATTTCAGAAACAGTCAAAAACACAACTGTGATCCATAAATAAGAGATATACGCAAGTCTACCATGACATTTAGTTAGTGACATTTAATAAAGGGAATTTTCCCCACACGGTTCAGAAAGAAAAGAGGCTGCACCAATCCAGCCAAAGTAAAACAAACATAACCAATACACACAGCTGTTTCAATATTATATATTGAAAAAATAATAGCCATTAAAACTATATGGGGTAAAAATTTAATTAGCATGGTCACAGCAGTTATTAGAATTATTAGAAATGCTCTCCTCTTCATGTGGTTTTCCTCCTTTCTCTTTCTTGCTCTCTCTCCTGGTTCTGACTGCTTCAGAGCTCCAAGCACAGCCACAAGACAAAACAACTGGATGAAGAGGAAGAGAGAAAACTGTACCAAGATGAAAACAGAAAAAAAAAATTATCCAGAGACAAGTTGAGAGTACCAATTCTGATCCCACTTAAAACAAAAGTAACCACCCAGGCTATAACAGAGCAAATCACTCTGTATCTGAGGGGTTTGTACTTCAGAAAGGTTACAGGATGAACCACTGCCAGGTAACGCTCAACACAGATCAGACACTGAAACAGAGGACAACCCATGATACCTAGTGAGTAAAATAAATCATCTGTCCAAAGATTTTCATGTTTGTAGTTGATAAGATTCAAGAGACACTGTATACAAAAGAGCATCTCACAGGCAGTAAGGTTGAGGATGAAGAACTCTGCTGCAAGTCCATTCCCTGTTCCTCTTACTATAAGCCAGATCACATAGATGTTAATTGGAAAACTCAACAGAACAATGATGATATCCACTGCAATATATGCAAAACCAGTTTCCTCCACAGTGCTGTTGTGAAAGACATCTGAAAAATTTAACGCATCAGTGGGGAATATCTCACTGGAGATGTTCATCTCTTCAACTGGGATCTATGAATGAGATTCAACCATTAGTTTATTAGAACATTCTGTGACTTTACAGAGTGAATATGATCAAACCCACTTAAAATAACACACAATATAAAAATAGTTTTAAACAGAATTAGAACAAAGATTTTCTGTTTCAGTTATTTGGCTATTTTACCTTGGTTTTGTGGCGTTGTCTACAACACTAAAATAAAAAGGAAAATGAATGAGCAAATTGAATCAAAAATATTTGCGGCAGGCAGAAGATACTAAGTAGTATCTCAACAGAGATACTAAGATCCAAGATCAGGACAGGCAGAAAACGTCCAGAAGTAGAAAACAGTCCAGGTCAAACACTAAAGGCAAAAACAGGGAGAAACTGCTCGGAATTGATCACCGTGGCAAATTGAGACTTCACGTCAGGCCCTGTCTGAAACTCGGTTATATAGGGACAGTGGGAGTGGCCAATGACCAGAGCGCGCTTAAGCCCAGTAAGGTTCAGGGGGAGTCCCCCTCTGGTGGAGCGGAGGAGGCGGTTAAGGAAGCCTCTGACATGTGACGACCTGTTTTAAAAAAAGTTAATTGGTTATCTTCATATACAGTATGCAGCATCCAATTTAAAAGTGGGGGGACTGTATAATGATGTGACACAAGGGTGTTCATAATACGATTATAAATTCTATATAATGAACAATGAGTACTTTACCGCACCAAAGCTTTGAACACGCACTGAATTCAGCGTAACATGAATAGGTACACAGAACAGGTTCTGTTGTCTTTTGACATTAAATCATAACATGGTAACGTGTGATTCGTGTCATCGCAACATTCTGTAACACATACTCTGTAACACATACATTGTGTGTTTGAAAAAAATGATGTAATAGTCCTCTGCTTTTTTCTAGGGTGCATTTTACCCCAGACAGCCAAGTGGGTGAACGAACGAAAATTCACAAGAGCAACAAGATTTGAAGCTCATGGCAGATGCCCAAGAGATTCGCGCTGTGATTGGCTAAACGTTAGTTCACTCAAATCTAATAAACAAATCAGAAAATACGGGCGAAAATATTGGCGCTAGATCAAAAAAGTGAGGGGGACAGAATCACCTGTTTCTAAAAGTTAGTAAACAATAATTTCAACATTTACAAAATGACAAAGTTTACAAAAGCAATTCAAGGATCACCTACTCTCCACCTATTTACAAAGAAACTTCAGAAAATTCTGAAAACATATACTCATCTGTCACAAGCGGTTACAAAAACAAGTTATCCACAGGGAATTCAAACCAGAACAGCACATGTGATTCATCATGTGGCTAAATGGTGATGTCTCACTCGCAGGTGGCACAACCACTCAACTCTGTTGCCCAAGTTAATGCAGGACAAATTGTTATTAAATTCTTGGGAAATATAAGTTTATCAAGAACTACAAACCAGTGTTAGAAACCAAACTGGCTAGCTGCTACAGAATGAAAGCTTATTAGACATATTATTGATCTTGAGGACTGAAATTGCAGTTTAACGGGGTCATATGATGTTTCTAAAAATAACATTATTTTGATTAATTGGTGTAATGCAGTGTGTTTATGCGGTTTAAGGTGCAAAAACAAAATGATTTGGTTTTGGTTTCAAGAATTAGTTCTCTGTAAAAATGCACAAAACACAGTCTAATATTTGGGTTGAGGTCCCAAGAGGATACAAGGTGCGGTCTCGGGGCTTCTTTGGTTAACCCGTCTCGCACCTCTGAGGAACCTCACGACCAGTTGGTGTTTCCCGAGGGATGTACACTCCACTGCGTTGTGATTCTGTACGCTGTGAAGGCAACAACGTACACTTGCCGAAGGGGACAGTCTGCGCTCCAACTTTTCCTCCAGGAAGGAAAGCACTACTGCATTCAGGCATCTCTGTGGGTCCTCTCCACGAGAGGAACATCAGCCGACAAAAAGAACCCATTTTTTCAGATGAAAGGCCGGGGAGGTCTGACACGTCCCAATCAGGAGCCTGACGCGCAAATAAATTGCTAGTCAAAGCAATTTTGCATCTCATTATCTTCCAAAACTTCCATTCTCACACAATTTAAATACATCTTACGTTCAGAAGACAAACAAATCTTTTACGGATTAAATGACATGGGGGTGATTAATGACAAAATGTTACCCTTTCAGTCGAATCACTTCAATGTTACATATGGCACATCATTCAGGCACAAAACAGCGGTCCCTCTCAAAAGATTTCAGAGGATCCTGGGGCATATGGCAGCTGCAGCCACGATAACGCTGCTGGGGCTGCTTCATATAAGATCGCTTCAGCACTGGTTACACGATCGGATCCTGAGATGGGCATTGCACCGTGGCACACTTCAGATCGGCATTTCCCCGGTGTGTCGCCTCCTGTTCAACCCATGGTCAGACCTTGCATCCCTTCGAGCTGCAGGGCCCCTAGGCCAAGAGTCCTGGCATGTTGTCGTGCACAGGGATGCCTCCTCCATGGGTTGGGGTGCTGTATGCAAAGGGCAAGCAGTCTTGGCTGTTGAATATCAAATGGCCTCGAGTTGCTGACCGTGCATCTAGCCCTTCGTCGCTTTCGACCAATGTTTTGCCAGACACTGCAGCCATTGCATACATGGACCATCAGGGTTGTCTATGTTTCCGCCACATATCTAAATTCGCCCGCCATCTGATCCTGTGGAATCAGACGTGGCTGAAATCACTGCAGACCCTGTGCAAGATCAGGGAGGACGAGGAGCAGGTTCTGATGTTAGCGCCCTACTGGCCCTCCAGGACATGGTTTACCAACTTCATGGTCCTTGCGGCAGTCCCTCCTTGGAAAATCCCCTTGAGGAGAGACACTCTCTCTCAGGGGATGGGCACGATCTGGCACCCGCGGCCCGATCTTTGGAACTCGCACGTCTGGTTCCTGGACGGGATGCGGCAGACCTCTCCGGCGTGCCAGCAGCTGTAATCATCACCATCTCTCGGTCCCGGGACCCTCGACAAGGCAGGCTTTTGCTCAGAGAAGGCTTCGTTGACTGGAGCACCTCACACCAATAGGACCCACAGAGATGCGAATGCAGTAGCCTTTCTGCAGGAAAAGTTGGAGCACAGTCTGTCCACTTCAAACATTAAGGTGTATGTTGCTGCCATCGCAGTGGATGGCCAGTCCCTAGGTAAGCACCAACTCATCATTAGGTTCCTTAAAGGCGCGTGTCAGGTTAACCCCCGAGACCGCCTGTCGATGAAGAGTGCCTAGAGTGTGGTCCGGCTAACTTTCACGTAACACTGAAACCTCTGCCCGGGTTCCTACAACACCTTTCTGAAGTCGGGTAGTGGACCTGCAAGCTATGCCCCAGGAGGAGACAAACCCGGCCTCTCAGTTGCTGTGTCCTGTACACGTTTTGCAACTCTGCACTGACCACACCTGGAGCTTCAGACGCACCGAGCAGCTCTTCTTTTTGCTTTGGAGGTCAGCGGAAAGGGAATGCTGTCTCCAAACATAGGCTGGCCCATTGGGTGGTGGATGCCATCTCCCTGTCCTACTTATACCAGGGAGAGCCGTGCCCCCTAGGTCTGAGTTCCCACTCCACAAGGAGTGTGGCCTCCACCTCAGCGTTAGCGCACGGTGCCTCTTTAGCAGATATCTGTAGAGCTGCGGGCTGGGCAACACCAAACACCTTCGCCAGGTTCTACGACCTCCGTGAAGAGGCTGTGTCTTCCTGTGTCTTAAATCAGACAAGCTGGTAACGGGAATACCGGCTGGTGTTGGCTTGCTGCTGTGCCTATGCCAAGGCGAAACTCTTTCTCCTGCCCCGCTGTCGGACTCAGAGCGGAGTCAGTCCCGACTGTGCTCCTCTGGACTTCCTTCACCAGAGGTTGTGGCTTCAAACTTTTTCCACAGCCAGCCAGAAGGCTGTGTTTTCCCTTCACTTCTATCCATATCTTATCGATATAGTGCATTCCTTTTTAAAATTCAATGTTAGAAATTTCTTTCATGTCTCCGCCCCCCCAACCATGCTTCAACTTTTTTTATGGATTCAAAAAAAAATTCCGAAGTTGGCATCCCAACAGGGCCCGGGTAGCCCTCAGGGCGTTGAGTAGGATACGTGCAGACTCTCCTGTTGACACGCTTGCCGCCTGTCAGCACCGGTGTCTCCATGTAACAAGGCCTCAGTTTCGTGGCCTCTTCCATGGGTGTTCCTATATGTAACGTCAAAGTGATTCGACTGAAAGGGTAACGTCTAGGTTATGAACATAACCCACGTTAACTGAAGGAGGGAAATGAGACGTTACATCTTTCTGCCACGACCCTGGGTTGCGCTGACGCCGACTCGGCTCCTTAGTGAAAACCTGCATGTGCAATCCAGCCGTGCCCTCTTATACTCACGCTGTGATAAGGTGCACCTGGCTGTAATTATTGC
>JAUYWG010000059.1:3470051-3480365 GCA_034779775.1 Enteromius afrohamiltoni
ACATAGTGAAAACAAAAAAATAACAAAAAATTGTTAATTTAATGTTGAATTATGTTAAAATTTAAACTTTTAATATTTGAAAACATGTTTAAATTACAGGTTATAAGAGGAGATTATTACCTTGCAAAGTCCTTTTCTAGGCACTCACAAAGCAGACAGCTCATATTTTCTAACACATTTCAAGTACAAAGATATAACTGAGCGAAAATATCACTGAGAAACCTTGGGAGTAAATGGAAAATATTTCAACACTACAAGGATTTTTAATATAGCCTAGTCACTTTGCATACTGAATATTCCCAAGAAGGTCTAAAATGCAAATACATCAAACATAACCAAAAGACAGATCATGCAGTCTGATCAAACATATGATGGGCTTTCTGTTTTCAGCAGCACATAAAAGTCTCTTACTGATCAACAAAAGAACGGCAGTTTTCCAACTCGATGGAGATAAAGAACAGGCTGCACAAAACCAGCCAGATTTAAACATAAAAGGCTGAAGGATGTAAATATTGGAACCGCTTGTGATAAAAGTATATATAAAAATCCTCCAATAATCACAGGCACAAACATGATGAACATGTTCACAGTAGTTATAAGAATGAGATAAAACGCTCTTCTCTTCATGTGGTTTTCCCCCTTTTTCTCTTTCCCTCTCTCTCCTGGTCCAGGTTTCCACAGAGCCCAGAGAACAGAAACACAGCAGAAGAAGTTAACAGAAAGAAAGATTAAAAACTGAAGCATAAAACAACACATATACACATTGATATGGTCGATCGCAGTAAACATACAAAACAAGCAGGAAATGAGAGTCATAAACCACACAGCAGCAGAACAGAAAATGTTATATCTCAGAGATTTGTACTTCAGAAAAGTTACAGGATGAACCACTGCCAGGTAACGCTCAACACACATCAGACACTGAAACAGAGGACGACCGGTGATGTAAAAACCTATTGTAAATGTAGTTAGTAGGTTTTCTGGAAATCTTATTGCCACAAATGGGAGGAAAAAATCCACACATATAATCATCTCACAAACAGAAAGGTTGAAGTTTTGAAACTCAGACAAAATTCTTTTTCCTGTCACAATAAGCCACAGGACATAGATGTGTGTTGGAGGTCCAAACAGGACACTGAAACACAACACAGAAGTCCTGAAAATGTCCACTTGAAAGTCAAGTGATGTAACGTTGAGATGTTTTTTCTGATTTGGAATGGAGGAGTTCTCAAGTCCATCCATCTTCTCCGTCATTCACTATCAAAGAAAAGCAAAAAAAAAACATTAATCAGTGTCACATCCAACCAATAGCAACTAATGATTAATAGAACAAAATAACACAACAAACATTAATAAAAATGTTCACAGATTTGCATTCTTCTCAGATAAAGCTAAATATGTTTTTAATGCCACTTAATGGTAATTTCACTTTGAAAATGTTGTGAGACCTGCAAGAAGTAACATAATATCCCTGCTGAACAAAACAAAACAATAGAAAATACAATAACAGATTTTGACAACATTTATCTTCACCTGTAAAGAGAATTTCCAGAAAATCCAGATGAATATGTCATGTAGACTGACTACACATCTGTCACCTGGATATGCCTAGTATGACAAATAAATAAAGGAGATGCAAATAAGAGGGATCATATATCACAGCTGGAAATGTATGGGAGGAAACTTTATTATATTCCAATTAAATATTAGTTAAAGATTTTTTTTTATTTTTTATGTACAGTATACATACATGTCCTCTTAAATGTCTGATCATTGCATTTGATGACAAAATATTGAATCAAATTCTTTATAAGTGTTGTCAGTTCATTTACTAATTCGAATAACTATCTTCGGCAGGTACGTGACTGGAGGAGCTGGACAACTGGAGATCAAGGCTCGGTGCAGGTGAATCTTAAAATCAGGTGTAGTGTCACAGAGGCAGAGAGTTCTTTGCCATCAAGATTATACATCGACAGGTAAGTTTGTGAGGAAGTACGGGTGGTTACCTCGTGCTCAGACACCGTGCTGTGAGCGTCAGCTGAGTTTGTGTTTATACTGTTTAGGAGTTGGATTCATATACTAAACATGGACAAAATTGCAAAAATTAGATTGTTTAAAGATATAACTGTCCCAAAATTCTTTATTTATTTTTTATTAGATTTATTTTATCACATTTATTTTCGATCATTCAATCGCAGAGTGAGCAAGACCACGTTTATAAATGCGCTTCAATTAGAGGTGCTTCACGAGACTCGCTCTAGAAGAATGTCTTGAAACGAGTGCATTTTTGGTTGTATAAAAAAGATAACTTTGTTCAGATAACTCATGTTTCGTGAATTCTTGGTGCATTTTGTTTGTCTGGGGCAGCAACACAGTTTCACAAGTTCACAAGTTTAAGGCCTAGTTCGACGCTTTATATGCACATCGTTTGATATTGAAAGATGGTGAGGTCCCATAAAGATCCCGGTCATGATTCAGAACCACAGAAGGCAAGCGAAACGGCATCAAATGTCTGTGTTTGGTTTTGTTCCAATCGGTCACTCTTTAGCTCCACCCACATGGCACGGTGCTCTGCTTTTTTTTTGAGAGAATTGTAAAGCTGTATGGATCTTTATGATATGAATAATTTGTTATATTTGTGATAAAACTATTTTTATCATAATAGGACATTTTGTGGGATGCCGTACTACTCGATAGGTACTCAAGATTAACAAGAGATTGGGTGAAACAGTGTGTTATAGGTACCCTTTAATGCAATTTAAGAAGAAAAAAAAAAGTGCAGATCTCTATTAATAAGAAACACTGCAAGTGTAATTACCCCAAAAGAAACATTTTTTTTAACTGAAAATGTAGCCTATACATGGGTGATTTTATTGAAAAGTCTTTATTGAAAAGATATTTATTCAAAGTCTTTTTTCTTATGCTCAAAGATTAACAACAAAAACAAAGTTTATTAAATGTGTGTGTGTGTGTATATATATATTATATATATATATATATAATTTCTAACACATTTTTAAACCAAATACTTACTAAATATTTAGGAGAAACTAAAAAAGTAAACAGAACTTTCATATAGGCTGTGCACACTTTACATTCTAAATATTGCCAAATAGGCCTAACACACAAATATAACATTACCAAAAGACAGATCATGGAGTCTGATCAAGCATATGATGGGCTTTCTGTTTTCAGCTGCATTTTACAAAATGGAAAATCACGTCTATTACTGATCACAAGCCAAGGCTGAGATGTAATATTGTTATTATTATTATTATTATTATTATTATTATTATTGTTAACCATATTTCATTAAAAAAAAAAACAAGAATTACATTAAAAGGCTTCAGCTGCAACAAAGGAATGACAGTATTCCAATCTGATGGAGATACAGAACAGGCTGCACAAAACCAGCCAGATTGAAACATAAAAAGCTAAGACATGAAATTATTTGAATTTCTTGTGATAAAACCAAAAAGAAAAATGCTTCAATAATCACAGGCATAAACATGATGAACATGTTCACAGTAGTTATTAGAATTACATAAAATGCTCTTCTCTTCATGTGGTTTTCCTCCTTTTTCTCTTTCCCTCTCTCTCCTGGTCCAGGTTTCTTCAGAACCCAGAGAACAGACACACAGCAGAAGAAGTTAACAGAAAGTAAGAGTAAAAACTGAAGCAGAAAATAACACATATGTGCATTGATATGCTTCAATCCAGTAAACATACAAAACAAACAGGAGCTGAGAGTCATAAACCACACAGCAGCAGAACAAACCAATTTATATCTCAGAGGTTTGTACTTCAGAAAGGTTACAGGATGAACCACTGCCAGGTAACGCTCAACACACATCAGACACTGAAACAGAGGACGACCAGTGTTGTAAAATCCAAGTGTAAATGCAGTAAATGGATAGACTTCTGGAAATCTTATTGCCAAAAATAAGCCAAAGTAATTTACACAAATAATCATCTCACAAACAGAAAGGTTAAAGTTGAGAAACTCTGATGCTATTCCTTTTCCTGTTACAATAAGCCAAAGAACATAGCAGTGTGTTGGAGACCCAAACAGGATACTGAAGGAGAACACACAATCCCTCAAAATAGCTACTTGTGAAGATGTAAGTGAGGTAATGTTGAAATGTGGATTCAGAAAGGAGGAGTTCTCAAGTCCAGCCATCTTCTCAGTGTATCTCTGTTCACTTGAAAAGAGAAGAAAACAGAAATTAGTCTAGAAATGATGAAATAGACTGCAACAACCTTAAAATGTCATAAAGATAAGCCTTTATCATGTTTGTGATTATATAATTGCATTTTAACGACACAAACCAGACATGATGTGAACTCCTGCATGTCATGCACAATAATTAGGATTATAGAAATTTGATAGATTCATGTTTATCTGGTTCTAATAAAGCTGAATGTGCTTTTAGCAGCACTCACTGAACATTTTACTTTTAAAGTATAATGAAATGTGCAAGAAGCAACATAATAGCATTTTGCAGGCACATATTTCCAAAGCCTGGTTTAAAAACTGTGTCTATTGTTTAAAATAATACTGCAATGTGAAAAAATAACCAAAAGCAAGAACTGTTTTTTTTACCTGTGAAGCAAAGTTCCAGACTTCCCAAATGAAGACAATTTCTGCAAACTACACAGCTGTCACTAGGATTATATGTGCTTAGCATGTCACTAGACAAGAGAAATGCAAATATAAGGGAACATGTATCACAGCTAGAAATATTCACTGCAGTTCAAACAGGACACTGAAACACAACACAAAGATGTCCTCTTGAAGGTTAACAAGTGATGTAATGTTGAGATGTGTGTTCAGATTTGGAATGGAGGAGTTCTCAAATCCAGCCATCATCTCCATGTATGTTCATTGACCTTAACACAAAGAGAACATGATAAACAAGAAAACAGCATCACAACCAACCAAACACCAAAACATACGTATACACGTTTCGTAAATAATGATTACTACTTAATCGGAACTTTGACAAATATCTGTACTGTTTGTTTTTAATGTTTTGAACCTTACTTTTTTTTTTACTTCTAGAACACTGATTTGACAAAACTGCACACCCATTTACTTCGTGACTACCTCAGATACTTCTACAACCAGCCTTTGTAAGTAAACAAATACATAAATGAGTGAAAATCAGCTTTGTTTGTGCTGTTATATCACTTGAGACGTCTGCGTTAAGATTCATGTTGATTATATAACTAGTTGGCCCAAACAGTTTTAGTTATATCTCTACTGTTTGCAAGCATTTCCCAAATCTGATAGTTTTTGCTTTGTTTTAAAATTCCTATGATACAAGTTAAAACTATATTGAATATCATTACCTTTAACTTTGAACTGTCACTACCTTAAACTGGTTTGAAATTGTATGTGTCTGTTACAAAGAACATTATCCTTCATTTGTAATGGATGTTTAGATGACTCTGAAAATGAGTACAGCTTACTTTACAAGAGCTTTTTTAAGGCAATCGGTTTGCATGCTTTTATTGAGTAAATTAGACTGATGTTTAAGTAAATACAACTAAGAAATCCCAAGTTGCAGGAACTATTACATGAGTTAGCAGAACTTGCGTGTAAGTTTACAACACTAGATAAACCTTTGTAAATGCAAGTTACAATTCTTATTTGACTTTACTTGGTTTTTAAAAAGGCAATCGGTTTGCATGATTTTTCTGAGTAAGGTCAACTAATTGGATTTTACAGTGTAGCCTGAAACATGCAAGAAGCAACATAATATTTTGCAGGCACACATTTCCAAATCTAAGTCTAGTTACATAACACAGCGTTGTGAAGTACTAGAAGCAAGAACAGACAACGATAACACAAGTTTTTCACCTGTAAAGATATCTCCAGACTGCCCAGATGAAGTCTGTATTTTCGGAGACCAACTACACAGTTGTCACCCAACGCAAATGTGTGGGATCATGTATCACAGCTAGACATATCTGGAAAAACACTATTGTATTACAGTTTTTCCCAATTGTTAACACACATTTTCTGAAAGCATGCCTCATATTGTCAGAACTCTACACACAAATCAAAACACACACACACACAATGGGCAAAACTCTTCAGTTCTCCTGCAAAATCTTTAAAAAAACTTTTTCAAAACGATGTAATTTCTTCTCAAAATGGTATTTTGTTTTCAAATGACACACACAATCCATCACATGAATAGACATTTATAATAACCAGTTGATCACTGATGTGCTGAATGTAAAGCACTTTGACCACTTCTTCTCCATTCATCATAATGACTTACTGTAAGCCTTTTTTTGTTCAGTGTTACACTTACTTCAGACAGTACATAGGCCTACATAAGTGCATTGTAAAATATTTCAGAATATTGCTTTTATACAAAACACACAAATACATGGTACCAAATATATTTTACTGTATTTGTACCACAAAAACAATGTATACAGTGTACATACCAACCAACACATAGTTGCACATAATGTGGACATACATATATAAATATGCACATACATATACATCAACAGGTTGGTTTTGGCCACAGCACCTCGTCCACATCACAAGCATCGGAGGAAATATAGCCTAGTATGGCGAATCCAGCCACGAAAAGCATCAACTGCTACATGTATCTTCCATAGCTTGGAAAAGGGATATACGTGTGTGTGTGTGTGTGTGTGTGTGTAGATTTCGGTCATACACTTTCCATCTCCACACAGAACAAAAAATTCTAAGTAGGATTGAAGAACAGAGAATATGGAGGGAGATAAGCAACTAAAAAAGGTTTTCTAAAGCTCTATTTCTAAATTGTGTGACAAGTGTTAAGCCGTGTGATGAGTTAGTATGCAAAGTAGGGCAAGTGACTTTACACTTTTGAATGACAGTGTGTTCTGCGTGAAAACAAGAGATTTTCTTCATGAAAATTGTGCCAAATGCAGAGAATTGTGTGTAGTGTTTTGAAAAGTGTGTTTTAAACCTGCAATTTGAGTGTAAAGCAGGAATTGTGCTTGTAGTTCAGCAGAATTGGTTCAGGGGGTTGGTGCATCAGTTATGTTGTAGTCATTGTGTCTGAAGTACAAGAAATTGTGTAAACAATTGGGAAAAACTGTAACATACTCGCAAATTCTGGATATTTTTTTTCTTAATATTGTACTCTGTAAATCATTTTAATACAGAGATATATTATTGCTCTCAGTAACATTCAATGTTTGAAGCAACTGTCTTGTTAGGTAGGCCCTGTGTGAGTTGTGATTTAAAGATTAGACAGTGACACGTAGAGCGAATCCCATGATAAAGTCTGGCAGAGTTTTGTAGATTGACTACACAGCTGTCACTAGGCTATATTTGCTCAGCATGACATTCAAGATGCAAATAAGAGGGACTAAATATCACAGCTAGGGATATATTGTATATTCTCAAATTTTATTGGATACAACAACTTTTTAGATGACAAAATATAAAAACCAAATGCTGTATTGAAGGATTGTTCGTGTATTAATTCAGTTAAACTAACTAAGGGTGAGTTTGACCAAAGAGCAAATACAAGAAGTGATGCAGCGAAGCTTCAAGTGTTTAAATGGTTTATTAAAAGACAACATGAAAATCCACACAGCCGAGTCGTCTGTATACGGTCTTCCTGTACACAGAAATCATATGACACGAACCATCAAATCAGCTCTAGTCAGAATCACTTGTGTTTTCTCTTCTTCAAGAGTGCATCTCTTAAAGCAATCTAAGGGAGAAAAAAAAAATCATTTAAAAGGAAATGAATATCAATAAGAAACGCTGTAAATACCCAAAACACACAAACTGAAGTTTAAATGGAAGGTTAGGAGTGCACAGATTTATGAAATCTAAAAGATGTGGAGCAGGGCTCACCTGTTTTTCTCTGAAGGAGCGTTTTCCTTTGGTCCTCACATTCTGACTGTGTTTCATCATCATGAAGTTCTTTTTACGTTTCTTCTCCTTGTTACTGGTGCTGGCGAACGGGTTTAGCTTACTCTTCTTTCTAACAAACTCTTTCCTATCCGTCCGCCCGGCCTGAGAGCAAAAAATAATAATAATAATTATAAAATCCCCAGTTTCAGGCAAAAAATATATAGAAAATTTATAAAAATGTTTTTTTTTTTTTTTTTTACACTCACCATGGCTGTTGCCAGTCGTGTTTCTTTGTCAGATTTGGGTTTCTTGTGAAGACGTTCAATGTCTCTTAGACTAAGTAACTCGCCCCTGGGAAAAAACAAACAATTTATTTATTTATTTTTTATTAATTAAAATAACTGCAGTAACCCCATGCTTAAAACACATCCTACCTCTCCTCTTCATCACTCTCCACGTTCTTCCTCTTCTGACCCTTTCCAGGTGCAGTGTTGACCTCTTTGGCCATCTGAGCAATGCGGATCTTCTTGAAGTCATCCTGCGTGAGGAGTCGACTGGTGCTGACCGCCGAAGCTTTAGCTTTGCGCTCATCCTCTGGGATACTCTGTAATTTCTCAGTCTGACATACAGAAACACAAAACTGGTTCACATGCATCATTTCCCATCGATACAATCAATTAAAGCATTAAATAAGATCCTCACCACTTCTGTTTGATCTTCATCAGAGGAGTGATGGACATTCACCCACTCGCCATCTTCGTCATCCTCACTCATGCTGGCGCTCTCCCAGCCATCTGTGAGGAAGAGGAGATTGGTCAGAGGTTTCTGACTGGCATTCATTTGGGAAAAAGTTATAAAAGCACAAAATATTCTAATGCTGTTTTCACAAACCTTCGTCTTTCTCTTCATCTGCTATGTCCTCTACTTCCAGCACCTCAGCTCCAGGGATGTAATCTTTGGCCTCCAGTTCTCCATAGTTATGGATTTTGGCCTCCTTGGAGGATTCTGTGGGCTTGCCCTGATGACACAAATGCAAAAATGTTAAATCTACTCAAACACACTTACTACTATTTTTTTTTATTCATCAAGGCTGCATATATATACTGCCAGCAATACAGCAAAACTGTACAATTGAATATAAATGTTTTCCATTTTAGGTAGCTGTGCTTTAATCTGCTGAATAATGTCAATAAAACTGATAATGATAAAACTGTATTAATACATTTAATAAAAACAAAACATTTCTTGTTTGTTTACTGCATGTCATGTGAGCAAGTGAATGCAACATTGAAATACTACCTTAAAATCTCAGCGTACTTCAAGTAAATGCTTAAGATACATCATTTGATCATTACGTGCACTTACTATATTTTTTTTTCTATGTAACTTAATATTTCAGGCTTCTCACCCTGTCTTTTCTGTGTAGCATCTGTGGATTGAGATCCCTGAAGAGCTGGATTAGACCTCTGGCAGACATCACAACATCTGGAAGATAAAAACAGACAATATTCAAGAAAAACACCCTTCGCTGTTAATATAATTTTATTTCAAATGCATGCTGCATAATCACCACACTATGACAAATAATAGTAGCAAACGCCATACTTTTATCTTTGTGAGATTTGTACTGTGCGAGATCTTGAAGCAGATCTTCTGACATTGATAGAGGACAGCGGGCAACCACTTCTTTTATGGCATTGATTCTGTGATATGAGGATAAACAAGAGAAAATTGTTGCAAGTTAGCGGTAATTTGTATAATGTACTGCAATTTCATGTTTCATTATATTTGACTGAGATTTACACAGCACCTACCCGACTGTCATGGCTTCTCCTGAATTTCTGTCCGTAACAAAGTTATTGGCGATGGTCGTGATGACTGGCTCAATGATCTGTAGATGTAACAGTAATTCATTCATCAATGTTTCAAATTTGGATTTATTTATTGTTCAATTTGGGGGTCAGAGAGATCTTGTTTTTGAAATCTTATTGTTGTCCTGTTGTCTAATGCTCACCAAAGTTGCATTTATTTGAAAAAATAAATAAATAATAATAATAAAGTAAAACAGAAATGTGAAATATTACTACAAAGTATGAAATTCACATGAAACGAAAACATTTCTTAAGATTCTTTGATGAATGTATAGGTCAAAATAAAGAAATATAATTTTTTTGCATTTTACATTAATTAAATCACTTAATATAGAATAAAAGCATTATTTCCTTCCAAATAAATAAGTAAGGTAATGAAAAATGTAATTATACAAACTCCTCACGATCAGGTCTTACCTCGGGAGGGACCAGCTGATGTGATGCCTGGGCAGTACACAACAGAATTTTGGTGACCTCTGTAAGAAATAAAAATAATAACATTAACATGAATAGATCATAAACAGCCTCTGAAGACACGAGTATTAGAGAGGACACACTCAAAAG
>JAUYWG010000059.1:3480465-3494007 GCA_034779775.1 Enteromius afrohamiltoni
AAGTGATTTACGATAGATTTACTGTAATAGTGTTTACCTCTCTGGTGAGGCTGAAGGAACCGCTGGACAAACGGAAAGAAATTAAAAAGGAAAAGCTGTGGAGACAGAAACAAAACATGTTAGATGACTTAACTAATGAGAAAATAATACATTCTAAAATGTGCAAGTTGAATTAAAGTAAAATGTTCACTTATAAATGACCTCATGAATTCCCACGAGTCTAGAGATGAGCTCCATCATCATGATCTTCACTTCAAAACGCTCGTTTGAACTCTCCAGCTGCTTCAGCAGCTTCTCTGCAAAGTCTGCATATCACATATATTAATTACAAATCTAAATGCTTTTATAGAAATCATTCAAAATGATCAACTTTGGTCTGAATCTGCAACCGTTAAATTAACAGATATTTGTCAATATTTTACACAGATTTTGGTATCCTTTCAGTGTGAAATGGCAGCCTTACCTTGTGGATCATGGATCAAGTGGATGGCGGAGAAATTGAAAACTTCAACTTTTTTCTTCTTTTTATGTTTCTGAGAATACAAAAAGAAATTACTACAGTGCATTAAAACCTATAAAAATTTAATTAAAAAAAAAAAAAAAAAATCTCATTTTCATTTAGTTTAATTTCATGTAAACCCAAGGTAGTATATCTGCCACACTAAAATAATGCTGATTTAAAATAAGGCTTATTTGCTGATTAGGAAACACTAGATTCAACCTTGAGAACTTTCATGGCTTTCTCCATTTTCTTTTTGTTTTTGGAAGATTTTTTTCCAGTTGAATATCGAACCATTAGATCTCTGGCTGTTGGCCCATCATCCTGCAGAGGGAAAAAAAATAATAATTTCAAGATTACTTGATGAATAGAAAGTTCAAAAGATTATAAACTTTTTTTATAATTTATTGTGTTGTAATTTTACTACATGCTTATCTTATTTTAGAAATTATTGTACAGCACACAAACATTTTGCAACATTATAAATGCATTTACCGTTACTTCTGATCAGGTTAACATGTCTTTTCCTGAAAAAAATGAATATTAGTTTCTTTAAAAAAGAATACCAATCTTACCTCAGACTCTGAATCACTGTCTTTCTTTTCATCCTCATCTTTTCCCAGGAAGAACTTCAATCCAGCGACAAGTATCTGAGAGAAGATTAGATTTGAAATGTGACAAGAGCCTAGAAAAGCAGCCTAGTGAATAAAGTTATAATATAGTGTATATTAGCAAATAAATTGTCAATAACTAATATAAGCAGACACTAATGTTCCAACGCTGAGATTCATATTTATTTATTACATGGAGATGGCAAAAATCCCACCTTTGTGACTTTGGAGAAACATGCTGTGGTGATGACGTTCACGGTTTTGGCATCATTCCTGATTAATTAATATGTGAAAACAGTTATATTTGTAGATCAGCATCATATTACATTACAAAGACGTGTCTGCTGAAGGACTCACCAGATGTTCCGTTGGTAAAGCTCAACCATCACATCCAAGGAGATCTTGGCAGCAATGGGGTTGGCATCCCTCAGCATGGTGTACATGAAGTTCTGCAAGGTCTGAGCACAGACGTAAATACAAAAGCACAGAGTATGTATGCCAAAACTACAAAAGTAAATGTCGGGGAACATTTCAGCCCAAAATCTGAACAAGAAACAAGTTTGAAGGGTAAATTATGAAAAGCTGCAGCCCATCATGTGACTTCATGGAAAATGAATATTGCGCTCAACTACAAGTTGACTTACCGTGTTCAGTTTGTTGTTTTTGTGCTTGGCATTGATGTTTTTGATATCGGTCACGATATGGGTATATAAAGTCTGAGGAGACAGAGGACATTTTTTCATCAGCACACTTTGCAATAATTCATATTCGGGAAACAGAATTGCTGGCAGAATTCACAGACCTTTCGCAAAAGTTTGTCATGACAGCGCAGAAGCTCAAAGAACAGCCCCAGAAGACTGGTGGGACTGATCAGATCTTTGTTCCTCAAGAGAATGAGAGCTTTACAGAAAGTCTGAAAGAAAGTTGTTGGTTACAAGCAACTCTTAAAGATCTTGATGAAGTTTACAGCTTATGCAAATACATTCATTTCACTATATTTCATTTAGGATAAACATGTCAGCCAAACAACAAACGCTATTCGCACCATTCGGAGATCTGGCTCCAGCAGAGTATGGTGGTTTAAGAGCAGATCAGTCAGCTGCTGTGGGAAATCTGACAGCTCCTCTAAGTAACAGTGTCCAACCTGAAGACAAACATCACGTTTAGCTAGTAACACAACAGGAGTCTAATCATAAACGCTCTATACATATATAGATTTTAAGAGAATACACCTCCATACCTGAGCCAGAAACATGACCAGCTCTGCCAGGTCTTTGTTGGATTTGTCAGGTTGATGTTTGAAGATCTCCACATTTGACTGATAGTGACGATACTGCTGCAAAAACTGGAACAACAACAAATTAATATAATTAAGACTAACGTGAAGCAACGTTAAGGCATTTATTCCGAGTTAACATTAATATTAATAATCGGAAATCAATAAGAGATTATATGAACTACAGGCCACGTCGCATTTTAGTCATAATAGAATAGTTACTTCCCGCTGTTTAAATAGTCCAGTAAATTAATTGAAAAAGAAATTGAAAGGTCACTGCTTGATAATAAATGAGTTTTAATTACGTTAGGGTAAACTCAATGAACCTCTTGACGTAAGTTAGCGTATTAAAAGTATGTGATTTAATATCGACTGTTTCGTTTCCCAAAGGCGTGCAGGTTCCACCGTTACCAATAAGGTTAATTAGAACTAACTTACCACTGTTAACTAACGATGCGTTTGAGAAACACACCGAAGGCTAGTTGACAAATTCTGTAGCAAGTTATTTACCTCCTCCGTGTAAGACTTCGGATCCCGCTTAATCAAATTTTGTAACTGTGGGAGGTTCGTCGGTAATTTGTTATTGTGGCGGCCCGACATGTTTGGTTGTCTTCCTTTACCAAGCGTAAATAAATAACGTTTGTTTTAAGTGATTTGATTAATCCAGCACAAGCGTGGCTCATGAGGAGGTCGCCATGTTGCCAGCAAAGTACGGAAAGTCTGATAGGACATGCAGGTTTTCAGAAGCGTCGCTACCAGTGGTGTGCTCGTTTTGACCAGCAGGCGTCACCAGCGCGTGGTGTTTCGAGCATAGATATACACGTCTATGGTTTCGAGCGCTTCGAAACATTTGGATCGTTTGAATCATTTGGTGACACATTTGATTCAATGATTCGAAAAGGTTCGTTTATAGTAGATAAGCGGGGTTTAGTGTACTGCAGGAGCCCCATTTTACATTCAGCATATTTTTAGTCGAAATAAAAAACAGGGACCACAAAGTTAGTCAAGGAGGCACAGGTATTTGTAGCCAAAAATGCATTGTGTGGGTTAAAATTAATTAGGTTTCTTTTATGGCAAAACTCAAGATATAAAGCAAAGATCATATTCCATTAAGATATTTTGTAAATTTGGTACCATAACACAACCAAACATTTCATTTTGGATTTAGTAATATGCATTGTTAAGGATTTTATTTTGGTCAACTTCAGAACCGATTTTTTTGCACCCTCCGATTTTCAAATAGTTGCCAAATCTCCACCAAATATTCAAATATAGTATTATAACAAACCATACATCAATTGAAAGCTTATTTATTCAGGTTTTTATATAATATATAAATCTCACCTTCACCAAATGTATCCTCATTATCAGAAAACAAATGTAAGGGAATAATAAAATCAGTTGCACCCTAATCATAGAAATTGAAAAAACTATACGCTGATGCTTAATTGTTAATAGAAGTTAATAGACGGTGTCTGTCAAACCGAACAAGTTGATTAATTGGCATTCATTTTTTTCCCCCACATTAACAGAAATGTCAAAAAAAACACAATGATTAGAGAAAACCATAAAGGCATGACATTCTTTTATTTACAAATTGCAAATTGTCCAGTATGTAACAGCTTTAAAACATATAAACAGATTTCATATGATAAATATCTCACTAAATATAACGCTTTCAATTTCTTCGATTACCACTGGCACTCAGTGATTTCTAAAAGATTTACAAAGCAAATACTGTCTCGTATTCTGTCAAGGCAACATTTCCAGCATCATTTCATTTAAAATGCACAAGAATAATTTTGTACCACAAAAAATATGAATTCATTTCTTATTTATTTGATCCATAATCTTTAAGGAAACTATAAAAACGTAACATTTTTTACCAAAAAATGATAAATTATAAAATAAATGTTTTTAAAGAAGTAGCAGCCAATGGTCAAGAATGTAAGCGATAAGAATACACAAAATTCTGCAAGGATTGTACACGTCACTGACGTCCAAAACATCTTAAGACAAATTTGTTCTGACGAGGTCAAAGCCTCAGCAGGAAAATGAAGAAACTGCTTCCGAAGTATTCTGGTATTTTTAGCTGATCTCTTGAGTCTGTCAGGAGAGCAGAAAGGCAGTGGGGTCCACGGTTTATCCTGAGAGTTTCTCCTCCGCCTGCAGACATCGGAGCACATACAAGATGACCTGGTAGCAGAAAATATATTGTTCCTGGAGAGGAAAACAGCAAATGTTACACGCAAAAAGACAGCAGAAGTAAACTTCATTAAAAGGCATCAATCATTCTGAAGCTGTTACCTCTGTCTGCACCATGCCCTGCCTCTGGAGTCTCATGTTACGGACCACATCTGATATGTCAAACTAATGAGAGGAAAAGTGGAGAACTAATGATTATTACATATAACATATATACATATCACTTCCATAATCACATCAGCTAATAATGCGTATGACACATAAAGATCATTTGCACAAAAAATAACTTTGTTTTCAAAAACCATTACTTCTTCATTACTGTACTAATCAATCACAAACTAGTTAGTTAACAATAAAAACATGATAAAATTTAGATAAATATATATTTTTAGAATGTAAAAAGTGATTTGTTTTTCCAAATAAACTCTGTATATTATATGTTTAAAATCATATTATTTACAACATTATAAAATGTATTCAGTCATTATAAGGTGTTACCATAAACAAACAAACATAAATAATATTATACTATTTAACTTTCACCATTTAACTTCAAAAATAATTTTAATAATTTATTTCACCATTTAATGAAAGTTCTAGTGATAGAAACATGCAAACAAACTAAATAAATAGAGAGAAGTGATTCTTAAAAATTGACTTCTGGATTTTAACTTCAATTATACAATTTATTTTACTGTTTATTTGGAAACATAAACAAAAAACAATTTCAGCTTAAAAAAAAAAACTTTGTGATTATAATAATTAAAGTTAACCGACATATGTAATTTATTATTTAAATACTAGATTAGATAGATTAGATAGATTAGATAGATAGATAGATAGATAGATAGATAGATAGATAGATAGATAGATAGATAGATAGATAGATAGATAGATAGATTAGATAGAAATAATTTGCAATGTACAAAACATTACAAATATAAAATTCAAGTCATTGTTAAAAGAATAAACTTATACATGATACTTACATCTGCATCTTTGCTGATGAGGCCAAGAACCACATCTATGCAGATGAGCGTTCCTGATCGACCAATCCCTGCACTGCAGTGAGTAATGATGGGTCCTGATTGGTGGATGTGTCGCATGTAGGAAATGAAAGTCAGGAGCTGTTCTGGTTGAGTTGGGGTTCCATGATCAGGCCAGCCTGTGTAGTTGAGATGAGTGACCCTCTGGATCTCATTAGTCTGCAAGAGAAAGAGATACATACAGATTTATGCATGTAAACATCTATTTGTATTAAGTAAATGTAAAAGTATTAATAAATGTACTGATATATACACTACCTGGACGTCTTTGACCTCTATGAGGCGGATGACGAAGTTGTCCAGGTGCTGATCTTTGACCAGCGTGATCTGCAGCCGGTCGTCCACCATCTCGGGAGAGCGGGGCGTGTCGGGCCAGTACCTCTGACACTTCACCTTCCCCCCCTCCACTTCCTGTGTCATCATGGCGATCACGTTGGACTTCTGCTCCCAGACCATCTGCCAGAAGTCTCCCAGCGTGGTGGGCAGCGGCCCTTGGCACGCAATGTACAGAAAGTTCTCGTCTTTCACAGGCATCTTGATGAAGTTGGCATTGATGTAGCCACCATCCTTTCCCAGCATGACCCTGGTTGTGTCGACTGAACCAAGACAGAGTATAAGACAAAATTAATACCAAAGCCTCACAGAGAAAATAGCTGAAATCAACTATGGAAATTTATTTACAAAAAAGGTCAAAGAAATATGCATTGATTATATAACATTTTTCCTAACTCACATGGAACAATGTTCTTGTATCTGTTTTTCTTCTTGTTCTCCTTGGTCTGACCAATCAGACATTCATCCAAAGGCCGTAAATTCTGAAGGTTCTTTGAAGAAAAAAATTCAAAATAAAAAAAAAAGCATTATGCACATTAAAATGTATTTTCATATCCATAAAATGCTATATTCTTGCCAAAATAAATAAATACAATAAAATAAAATAGGTTCAAAAAGTCAGGAAAATAATGAAATAAGCTAAATTTATTTGCTAAAAAAAAAAAAAAAAAAAAACTGTAATTTTGTGAAATATTACAATCATTAAAAATAAAAACTTTCTATTTTATTACTGATTTAAAATGTAATGTCTTCCTGTGATGCAAAGCTAAATTTTAAGCATTATTACTCCAGTCTTCAGTGTGACATAACCATTCAGAAATCATTTCATATGTAGTACAATGAAACATTTTCAGTACCTCAAACTCTTGCAGAGGAACTTTCTGTTCCAGCAGGCCTCTCATCATACGGACTATAGTGTTTAGGTTAGCGGATGTATAATGACCGTCAGGAACCACTTTAACCAGCGGCAGAGACGTCAGCTCTTCCTCTGTGACAATGGGGCCATCTGGGAAAATGAATAACATAAATAACAACTAAATTCAATGAATAAGATTTGGGCTTTACAACCAATTTGTAATGAAGTACAATAAGAAAACAGTCCTCTACAACAGCAGACTGACCTTCAGTAAATTTAGAGTTGATGTCCTCTATCGGAAGCTCATCACTGCCCCATGTGATCTCATCCTCATCCAGCTTACCTGAAGATGACTGCAGGACACTGAGAAGAGAAGGAGATCTGATCAGAACAAACCATCATTGAGTGAAATGCTTAAACACAAATAGCCTGGATTCAGTCATGTTTACTAAATTAAAAGTGTTTGAGCTGGTTTGTCTGTCAAGTGGCTTCATAACAGCTGTTTTTTAGCAAATCCTGTTAATTATGAACTGAATTTATTATAAGCTGAACAAAATCATACAAGCTGCAGATGTAAAGTTACTAGAGTTGTATGAATTATTTTCCTCACCTGTCGTTCAGAGGAACATCAACATTTTCTTCCTTCCACTCAGCCTTCCTAGATGTCTAAAGAGTGACGAACAAAGCATATAGTTCAGACAAACAGATGCGTTATTTTACAATTCAATACAGTTACCTCAAAGTCCATTGTTATCAGAACAGATCTTAGGAACTGATCTCAGATCTTAGTTTGTCTGCTGTAAAACGGCATATATTCAAAGTTTGATTACAGATGGCTGTACCTCTGGGGAGTCTTCCGGCAGAGATGAGCCGTCACAGTCGGTGTCCTCTGATAGGTCACCACTTCCTTCTGTTCCCTTCCCTTTCTCTAGAGAGCCAGTGTCATAGTCTAAACACACACACAGTCATGATCATGTAAATACTCCACTCTCACATCTGCAGGTGACATTCAAATGAGACATCTGCCAGAATGCTGTGGGGTTATTATAGGTAACTAAAACCATAAACAATATTTTACAGTATGTGAACTTACAGTATTCTTAACTAAGAAGGTACTAGTAGTATAAGGTAACTACAGGGGTTAGGTTTAGGAGTAGGTTCTGGGTTAGTACCCAGTTATTACCTAGGTGTTTTAACTGATATAGTGAGTACATAATATAAACAAGTGGAAAAAGACTGTAAAATAAAGTGTGGTTTAAGGTGTCATGTTACAGTGGGACTATACATTAAGTACTGAGTAATATTAATTAACTACATGGACGTACTGCATGGTTAGGGTTACACTCGTGTAATTATGCATAATTTATAAATGCTATAATAGTAAGTACATGTAACAAGGACATCTGCAAGTGTTTTTTCATTAATATGTATGTGTGTATATTATATATATATATATATATTATATATAATATTTTATTACCAGATAATAAATGTATTCAATTAAAAATAAAACACATAAAAATAGTACAATAACAATCATAATAATAATATTTTATTATATAATACATAATAGAATTTAACTAAATTAAACATTTGAATAAAAGTTAATGCTAATACTAGCTCAATTATACTGTAATCAGGTCATGTGATCTTTGCTCTACCTATTGGAGGGAGGGGAGGTGGGTTGGTCTTGCTTCGCTCTGATGGTGTCTGGATTTTTGTCTTCACACCGCTGTCCTCACTCACATCTGAAACAGATTTAAAGGCTTTTTAGTACGATTTTTGTAAAATATTACTCTTATGTAATAAAAATACAGAAAATAGCATAGTATAAATTGTAACAATTATTTACATATTTACAATGTTATGCATTTCTATTTATAAAGAACTATTTTGTTAAATAAAAAAATAAATAAAGAATAATAACACTGAAATTAAATGCATACAATTTAACACATTTAATAATATTGTAATGTACAAATAATAATATACAAATAATATTAAATAAAAAAAAAAAATATATATATATGTATACATAATATACCAAAAAAAATTAGTAGACATGTTTTATTTTTTTGAAAAGATAAAATAGGATTATAAATTAACATGAAATTGGCATGCAGGCCGTACCGTTGTTGCCATTCACACCGTTGGATTTGAGAGGCAGAAAGCCCGGGTATGTGTTGGGCATTTGGTCTGGTGGACGTGAGACAATGAGGTGCACCAACCCTTTAGCTTTACGGATGGTGGTGACAGCTTTAGAGTGAGACACGCCGATCATCAGATCCTCATTTACCTGCACATAAACACAACCACAAAATTAGCTTTCGTAACTTAAACTATACATTGCATTTTTCCAAAAAAGTTGGTAGTGTACCTTCAGTAAACGATCACCAACTTGCAATGTGCCCGTGGCGTCTGCGGTGCCTCCAGGGGTGATGGACTTCACGAAAATACCCCTCTCTCCGCCAATCACAGAAAAGCCCAGGCCTCCTGCAGGCGGCTTCTCCAACTGCAGCTTCACAATCTGCTCCTGTAAACACATTAGACCAGAAACGAGTCAAATAAAGAACTTAGAATGTGAATGAGATGAGAAATAATCAGCGCTAATGAAATCACATTAGCAATTACAATCAACTCAATAACAGAAGAAGCCTCAAAGTGTGCTGTGATATTTCATCAAAGTCAACACAGATTCCTCTCACCTGTTCCTCTTTTAACTAACAGACCGCAGAAATTTGAGCTGTCTGTGTGACCTGCCTTAGTTTAAATTTCAGACCGTTTGTTTCCCGTCTCACACGCCACAGAACAGCAGCACCCATACTATAATATCAAGCCTGAGAAGTTTCTGTTTCTGAAGTCGGTGTATTTAGTGATAAAATATTTAGCCAGAGCAGCAACGATCAATATTAGGTAATAGTTTACCAGAAGTTCTACAGGTCCTTACCTCAGCGGGACAGATACTGGAGAGGGCCTCCGATTCATTACGATCGTTGCTATGGAGATAACCTATGATACAAAGAGAGAAATGAGGCCACTGTGTATATTACTCAGATTACAGTCAGAAGAGAGCGTACCAGAGCATCAGAATGCCATTAAATCACAAACAACTGTTACCGTTAATTAAAGCAATAAGCACCGGATCCCATCTTACTGTGATTTTACCATAGTTAAGGGGTGACATTAGCTAAAAAAATATAATATGAAATAACAATAACAGCAACCTGTAAAGGGCCAATGAGAATGAACTATGTAAATGTGTGCAAGCAAGCAAATCAGAATTCATGCATGCAAATATCATTGTCACTGACGGTTACATTATACTAAGATTACACCAGTGTAAATAAATGACAAGACTGCATTTATAATTTCTTTAACTATTTGAAATGTGTTGCCTTTTTTAAATCAGTTTTCAATTTGTCTCCAAGTCTGGGCATAGTAATGACTTTTTTTTTTTTACAGGAAATTAATACTTTTATTCAGCAAGGATGCATTAATTGTTTCTAAACAATGTCTGAAATCTGTATCAAATCATGTGACATTGAAGAGTAACTGAAGAAAATATGCAGGAAATTCAGCATTTCATCGCAGAAATAAATTACATTTTAAAAAATTCAAACAGAACACAGTTATTTTACAATATTACTGCATTTTTAAACAAAGCAGAGCCTTGGTGAGCATAATAAATGATTTTCCAAAATTTTTCCAAAAACGACAACAATAAAATCCTGACCCCAAACTACACTGATTAAAAAATAAATAAATAAATAATAATAATAATAATTTTAAAAAAAAAAGTGTAAAAAAAGTGTAGTTACTACTACCTTATACACTTACCGTTCATACTCTGTGAGACTTTAGGACTGACGTTATTGTTTAGTAATGAAATCTGCTCCTCACCCGGAAAAACAGGCTTCCCATCCCTGCGGAAATGGAGTTAGATAGTGGCATCCGTTCAGAAGTGTTACACATATCACATATCAACTGTTAAAAAGTCCATCAAAAGTATCGTGAAGGTGAAGCGAGTAACTCACCTGGTGGCTTTGAGACTGAGATTCCTCAGTGACAGCTGTAGGAGTCTGCGGCTTTCGCTCAAGGTCAGGTCCTGAGTCGGAGCGCCGTTGATGTAATGTATGATATCCAAGTGTCTCAAGCTGCCTTCCGCAGAGGCTACAGATCCTGGGATGATGTCCTTTACATACAGCACGCCCAACCCACTGTCACTTCCTCCGTCGAGAACAAGCCCTGCGAGAAACGCCCAGAAAACAAACACTTAGCTGTGCTAACCCTAACGCCACCTTCTGTTTTTCTTCGTTTTGCTTTTTAGTGAGCGGACTGAAACCTGATACCCTTATCTGGCGTGTCGTCTAACCCCATGAGCTAATTTTTCCAGAGAAATGCAGGTGGGCTTTGTTTATTCTGACGGATATCTTTGTTTTTGTGTGATCCGGTAAAGCCCCATTGACCTCTGACAGTCAGATAATACTAATGCACCACACAAATGGGTCCAATGCTGCAGAACCAACTTGCCCAGCAGGATTCTGGGTATTTCTGAGAAGGCCTAAGGCAGTGAGTGGTAAAGAGGATCAGTTACTATATATGTTGATGTTTCCATTACCTAAGGACTCGTCGTAGCACTGAAACATGATGTCGGGGAGGAGGTGGGCCTCTATTGGTGGTTTGGGAGGTTCAAGGATACGGCCAACTACGAGGTCTACGACTTTGGGGGCGGCACGAACCAGGTTGACCACCTCGGTGTGATTCATACCAGACACATCTGTGTTATTCACCTATAAACAGAAGATGATTATAATAAGTAAAATACACTTAACATTTAAGTTTTGCAGCTTTTAGTCGATCTGTTAGTTTTATATGGCTGTGCATTGATAAAGGTCTACAAAATTAAATCTTAAGAAACATATCAACAAGAAAATAGATGGGAAAGAGTATTGATAAGTATGAAAATAATTGTCCCGTATAACGCTCTCTAAAATCAGAAGGTCCCTCCCACTAACACTACCTGTCATGTTTTATAGTATACTAAAAGATTTTAAATTATTTGAAAGAAAAACAATAATAAAAAAAAAACATTAAATTATTAAACAAATTATTTGAAAAAAATTGTATATGTAAAAATGTATGTTTTTTTCCCCTGTTGATGCATTGTTTTACATAAATGAATGACTGAAAGAATAAATTAATTAATTCATGTATAAGTAAATACATAAATAAAACTTTCTTTAACTAGCTATATCAAGTTTTCAAATAGTTCTGCAAAGCAACAGGAAAGATACACTTATCGGTGATGCTGTACCATTATCATGCGATCCCCTGGATGTAGTCTGCCGTCTCCTTTAGCAGGGTCCTGGATGATATCATGAATGTAGCAATTGTTGTCATTTCCTTTGGTGAGAGTGAAACCTAAACTTCCTTTATCAGACTTCACCAGAGAAACCTTCAGCTCTACCTCCTACAACGACAAACAATCCTGTCTTTATCATCTTCCAGACAACTAATATATTCCGCTAGAAATAAATAACACACAGAAATCAAGCTTTACTCACAGGGATGAACTCCTCCTCCTGGCCGTGATCTGGCAAAGAGAGGTTAACCGGGTTTGGCAGCGGTGGAGGAAGAGGGTCTGGACTGGGGCTCAGGATCCCAATCTCAGGCAGGGCTGGAGAAGATGACATACGAACTGCAGAGCTGTCCAAATCACTGCAGGATACAGAAAGAAAATTGAACGTAATTAATAAACATACATTCTGTGACAAATATTGAGGTTTAAGGTATATTTAAGGTTCTCCCTGTAAATGGAGAAAATAAATCTGAATTTTATTACATTATATTTGGTAAATTATGGCATTAAGGTCTTTTTTGAATATTAAATATTTAAACATTTAAATAATAAAATGCTTCATAGGATAATAATAATAATATAATTACAATAATCATAATAAGATAAAAAATAAACCAGAAAAAGCAAACTAAAAGAGCAAAGAAACCTGAAAAAACAAGTTTTTAAATTTTTATGAAATTCTTTATGAGATCAGAATTTAAAATAAATACCAAAAAAATGTAACTTAAAAAAAAAGTAACTGTAAATGAATGTATTGAAAAAAGTTCAATAAAAAAGTTCAATAAAATAAATTAAATTAAATCTGAGATTGATATTTAAATAAAAACAAACAGAAAAATGTATAAAATGTGGAAAAAAAGTATGACAAGTTAAAAATTAAATACAAATGTGAATAAAATATGCTTCATGAGATTAATGCTTAAAAAATAATTATAAATATGATTTATGACACTGACTTTAAATTAAAAACAAGAAAAAAAGTAAACACTTTGAGACTGGCATTGAAATTGAAAAATAAGCAGAAGCAAACTTCAGTCAAAAGAAGCCACGTCATTTAGCTGCAGATCTGTATCATGCTGCATTACAGCAGTGCAAACAAGTGTTTCACTGCTGCTGGCTGTCATGTTGTCTGACACAGTCACATGATACAGACTGAACAAAACACTTCCACAGGAGAGAATTAGTGCCGTCACACCTGAACTCTGTAACCTGTGCCCAATTACATGAAACTACCACATCAGCTTACGTAAGAACAGTGTTTACTTCTGAAAGACTAACAAAGCCAAGTTATTAAAGGTTCTTACATGCAAACACATACTGACAATATTATATTGTTACATAATACAATATGAACAAT
>JAUYWG010000059.1:3521329-3543020 GCA_034779775.1 Enteromius afrohamiltoni
TATATATAAAGAAAAGAAATCCTGTGGATCAATGGCTACCAGCAACTGTTTGGTTACCAACATGTTTTTGAGTAAACTACCCCTTTTAAAAAAAGTACATCTACAGCTCTATTAATTGAATTAATTGTGTTCATTTAAAAATGTATCACATCTTACATAAACTTTACAATTTGAAGTTGGAGTGTCTCTCACATGAACTGCCAACAGATCTGTCCAAAATGACACATACACTGATAAACTGTTGGTCACGTCGGTGAGCAGGGCTCTTTCGATTTGATCTCTGGAGAAAGTTCAGCTGCCCGGAGAGTTGTAGATATGCATGACATTGCATAGATAAGATCTGATCAGATCCTTTCTGTGAAACTACAAGCAGATAAGATCGTGACAGGTCACATAATCACAGAAGAAATGCTCTGCACCAGCAAGAGCTGAGGAATGAAGAAGTGGTGGAGTTTTACGTGAGATCTGGGAAGCGTCTCCACAGCTCAGAGTTTCCTGAAGCTCTGCTTGAGCGTGGGAGAAGTGTTTGAAAAGCTTTTAAATCCAAATGACCTTTGACCTGGAGGGCGTGATAAAAGCGTAAAGCATAATCCATGCAGATGGACTGAGCTTTAACATAAAATAATCTCTTTCTGCTCTCATCCCTTCCTCTTATTATCAATATATGCAGTAAAAATCTGACCCTGCCTGCTCAAGTAATGGACGGCTTCTCGTGTCAAAAGAACATGGCTTCAATTACTGTCTCTAAGGTAAGCAAACTCCAAAACGAGCAGTGCACATTCCTTAACTTTATTATGTATGTTTAGTAAAGAGTTTCTCGAATGAGAGATCACAAACACCGAGATAGAGTGCAAACCTGACCAAAAAAAATTAATTAATTAAAATTACATTTTTGAATTTGGTATCGGAGTTCGGATTGCTTTCGTTATTCTATAGATGAGCCAAAAATTAGCAAAATGAAAAATGAGGTGAGCCTTGCATGTTTTATATATATATATATATATACACACACACACACACACATATACACACACACACACTATTGTTAAATATTATAATATATATATATATGTTCAAAATCATTTAAAATTGTATTTAGATTCATACGTAATAAGTCAGAAGTAATATTAAAAGTAATATCATTTATGAAAGATAATTTATTAAAAATAATCAACCTGGGATCAGAAAGTGTAAATGGGAATCTAATTAAAATTTGGATCAGATTATGCACCATGAATTAATGATAATCTTTAGAGAAGCAAACAAACAAACAAAAAACATCTGGATCTAATTTCTAACATAATTCAATTAGAAACATCTTCAGATTCACGAGGCATGGTTTCAAACGTTAGAAATTTGAGAGTGAAATTGAAGCTGGCGCACATATTTAAAATACCAGGTGAC
Source organism: Enteromius afrohamiltoni (assembly GCA_034779775.1). Taxonomy (NCBI): domain Eukaryota; kingdom Metazoa; phylum Chordata; class Actinopteri; order Cypriniformes; family Cyprinidae; genus Enteromius; species Enteromius afrohamiltoni. The sequence continues at coordinate 3,522,734 of JAUYWG010000059.1, forward strand.
ACATGCAGGTTCTTTGGATTTTACCGCATTACAACGATGACAAATTCATATCAAACATGACATTCAAGAAGACCGAAACAACAGAAAGAATGCAAAGCACAGCACTGGATGATCATTTTACAGTACACGCCACAAGAAAGCAAGCGATAAAGATGCAAACTACAGAGATGAGGAACACAAAACAGGGCCAAAACAGCACATCTCTGTGGCTCAGCAAATGATCCCTGCTTCACTGCATTCATTCGCAGCAAACGAAGGCACCGAAACAATCAAAATATGCACTCTTTGTGGACTCTGCTCTAATAGGGCTGGACATTCCTTCTCTTCAGGATTGTGGGTAATGTGGCCCATTATTGTCAGGAAAATGAGTCTGGCTCATGTTTACACAAGCAGACGGACAGATGGCTCGATACACACAATCTTGTTTTCCCTCAGAAAAGCAATACGATGGCAAAAATTCATCTTACACTTTAGAGAACAAATAATTGAAAACAGGAATTTCCTGCCTGTTTTGTAGTAAAAGAGTTCTGTATGATTGAATCTAAAAATAAAATAGAAAAATTACTCTTATTACATGAGTACCTTAAATTTAACATATGTTAAATGGCGTAATTAATAAACAAAACACAAAAGTTAGCAAACCAGGTCATTTACATAAGTCTTAAAGGAACAGTAGAAAAAGGTCATTTATTACTAAAAAATCTAGCAAAAAGAAAGCACTCGGGAAAAACTTTTGGCACTATAATTATTATTTAAATTTTTTTATTTACATTTAAATACATACACAAAAAAAAAGTGTATCATATTGTCCCTTTAAAAAAAACGACAGCGTCAGACAGAAAAGCTTAATGGATCCATGAGCCAGATTAAAGCCGCACGGACTGGGAAGAGAATGTCTTTGGTTCGGAGCTCAACCGTGGTAAAAATAGCAGCCAAACAGCTTGCGGCTCGGTTCAGGGCCAGGTCGGACAGAAAAGCCTGAGGTTTATTTTTATGAAGCAAAGCTTCACTCCATCGAGAAAATGTCCAGATGGAGGCCAGGCGAAGGATGTGTACACGTATGTGGCACATATGAAGTATTCAACGTCTCATAGACAGCAAGGCGGCAATATGACAAGAAGGTAGAGAGACATCATGGGAGCATAAATTACTATTTTTTTGTCACTGTATTGAATACAGATTTTTTTTAGTCAGGCAAACTATGAGATAAAGAAAAAATTCAGGCAGAAACTTTAGTTAAAAGCAAAAAGCAATACACTCACTCTCTTACTCAATTTCAATAAATAAATATAGTAACAACATGATTCATTTTACTACTATTAGTAATAAATCATTTTTTCTAAATACAATATTGAACTCAAAATATTTAGTTAAAGTACTATGTATTTATTCAAATAAAATCTGAATTATTTTTTAAATGCAAAATAATTATCATAATGATTTATATAGCATTTTAAAATGTTTTATATTAAAATAACATTAAAAACATTTAGTATAATTATTTACATGACAATACTTAATGTTAGAATAAAATATTTAATTTCTATAAAAAAAGAATGTATTAATTAAAGCAATAGTTAATTATTAAAATTTTTATTTAATTAGCATTAAAATTAGCATTTTACTAATTAGTGTTTTTTTCTATATACTATATTCACCCCAATAAATAAAAGATTTAATTAATATACAATATTTTATTAAAATCTAAAATAATTGTATAAAAAAATACAATTATTAAATCTGGATTTTGTATTAAAGTAAAATTAATAAAAAAAATAACTCTCAATGTTAGATAATGTTAGATGGATGTTAGATTCAAGGTCTTAAAATATTATTATTATCATTATTATTATTATTTATTTGTATTTAATAAAATCTATTTTTAATTAAAACACAAAATATAATTATTACAATTATAATTAACAAATTAAATTAAATTAGATTACATTTATATTACATTATAAACTCCACAACTCAACTTTACATTTCAGTCACCCCCAAAGTTGCATAGTCAGCTACTTTTTATTAGTCATATAGAGTGAACATTTTCAAAAGGGCAGCTTGACTGATGTGTAGCTACTGGAAAGTTTTGAATGAAAATGGCTAGAGAGACCCAGAAAGAGGGAAAGTAAAAAGCTTGCATAAATATGTGAGCTTTGAAGGCCTAGAATTATCCATCTCTCTAATTAGTTCCAGGAATCTGAAGTCCTCTGAGCCAGTCTGAGTCATAAAGAGTCTGGCAACACGCCGCACGCACAAAGCAACGCAAAACCCATTCATAACCCTGTGTTCACTCCCAGCACACACAAACACTTCAGCGCTGCGTGCCGCGAGATGCGTGACTGTTACTGCACAAGAGCTCAAAGCTTCAGAAGAGCCAGAAGTTCATTTGAAACACACACGATCCATGGCTGCTGCTGTATCTTCTGATAGTAACTGCATTTTAGTTGAGTCACAATCAGTAGCTTTTAGATATACACAGTGGTTTTAACCATTGTTAACCAGCTTGGTAAAATCTGTCACATCAACTTAGATTCAGCATTTAGCGTGAAGCCTGTAGAATTAAACACTTACTGCCACATGACTGAAACTGGTACAATTAGTTTCTGTGACTTCTTGTGACATCACCACTATGCTACGTTAACATACAGGCCGTTGAGCAACCTTTTGATTACAAACACCAATTACATTAGCGCAGTGAGCATCTGATTCATACTGTACACAAAAATGGCTCAAAACACCAGCTCCATTCTGACAACCAGCTTTGCACAGCTCACAACAAAGTCTTGTGAGTTTGAGACTCAACAACTAATCCTGGATTTTTTCTGCTAATTTACAGAACCACAGACATTGTTGGCATTTTCTTTCATGCATTGACTCTCACAAAGCCTGACAAGAATATTTAATCCAAAAAACAAAAAATAAATAAAAATTTAAATTATATAGATGTATTAAATATGATATATTATAATATAAATATTTTAAATATGCAAAATAAAGTCTACATGTACACTACTGATCAATATATTTTGATTATGACTGACAAAGCCCATCAAAAATACAGTAATACTGTAATGCAATGATACTGTTTTCTATTTTTTTTTTTATATATATATTTTTTTTTAAATTTTTAAATTTTTAAGAAAACAAACGATTTGTACAGAATGCACAGAAGATTTCAAAAACATTTCTTCTTATAACCAAAATGGGAAATCCTTTTATTTCACCCATAATGCTCAATGTCTATGGTGATATATATATAAAAAGTGTAAAAAAGTGTAAAAAAAAAAAAACAACTCAATTTTAAATGATGTTTTAAATGAGGTAATTATCAGCCTGCTCACCTCCCCGCTAATCCTCTTATTATCTCATCATCCTATCAAAGCAAGAGATACTTCCTTTAAATAGCACGAGACCCTTTTCCTCAGTATCTCGATATAAGCATTATGTCCTTCTCCCCTTCTCCACCAACTGTTGCTTCCTCCTCCAGGGGGGCATGCAGGGCCGGGCAGCAAGCCATAATGGCCCACCACTAATAAAAATGCATCACCTCAGCCTTACTAAGAGAACATACCAGTATTTCAGTACTCACCATCCATGGCCTGTTTGAGAGCTTGCAGTTTCTTGTGCTTCTCTCTGATGCGGTCGTAAGCACTGTTGAAGGCGGAGCCGACGGACTGACTGGAATGGTGATGGGCCTTTCTGACATCTAGGCTCCCAAACTCAGAGTACCGAGAGTCCCTGGACTTGGATGATGACTTGTGTCGACCAGCCGAACGGGTGCTCAGGGCGCTACTGCCCCTGCGGGCATCTTCCAGAGCCCCGAAGCGGAGAATATCCGGGTCGAGGCAGGCCAGGTCTGCTGAGGAGGCCCAGCTTTTGTTTCTCTGATGGGGGTGTGAATGCTGGTTCACCTCCAGAGGCCGGCCGCGCTGCTGCAGCTGTTGCCGTTGATGGTAGAGTTCGGCAGAGGATTCGGACCCGGCGTGATACTCTGAAGGAGGGTACGGACTGAGACCCTCGTCTGCTCTGACAAGGTCCTGGATGGGAAGAGAGCCCATAGAGCGACTGAGCCCGCGGTTCAGGTTGGCCTGCTCCTGAGTTCGTGCTCTGTAGCGCTCCAGCACACGATGGGCGGCACTACGGCCTAATTGGGAAAAACAAAACACAAACAAAATGGTTAAATATCAAGAACTTGCAAAAGTATGAAGATGCATAATATTTCAGAAATTTGCACATCAGAAAAAAATTCCTACTACAATGAAAGTTAAAAAGTTGTTTTGAAAATGTAAATTACATATTTCTGTGAAACATGACCGGAACACTTTTCTTGGTAATTTTACATGTCTGGGTGGTTCTTGGCCATATAGAACATCCAGACATCGTGAGAGTGCAAGGTTTGGCTATATAGGACCTAATTGGTCATAAAGGTTAAAATAATTAATTATGTCCTTCAATAAATTCTTATTTGTCTTTGCAGGTTTTTGTATGTGGAGCCCTTGCGATCTTGCTGAGCATTTTTATTGGATCACATTTGTCAATGCAAGATTAAAACGGGTCCTAATTGGCTGAAAGAACAGAAGGAACAATGGTGGCCTTCTAGTGGTTCTGAGCTCCTCTGAAGCCTCTCTGATTTCACCCCGAGCTTCCAGCGACACGCTCGTTAGCTTCGCCAATTCCAGCCCCGTCAATCAGGAAGACATGGACGTTCCAGATGGTTCTCTCTTAGAGAACTGTTTGAGCTTTGAATGGCTCAACAAGAGGCCTTTTCTCTCATGTTTCATAAAAAGCTTAGTATATCGTAGCAGCAAAGACAGAGCTGGGGTGATTTCAAGCGGTTAACGAAGAGAGGCATGCTAAAGTCATTACACACTGACCTAGACACTTCCAAACCCATGACGCTGGAAGGATACCAGTCACCAAACAAAATATATAACTGTCTGAAAAATTAGATACAAGAGTCTTGCCATATTTAGTTCAATATCCCGTTGGTCTAAAGGTCTTAAATATTTGTCTTTCTTATTTCTAGCGTAGCAAAGAAGTACTATAAAAAGAAAAAATAAAAGATGTTTGTTGCTGATGTAGGAATTGCATCAAGATGAATGTGAAATTTCAGGGGCATTTCAATGTGGGAACTAAATGCTGTACATGTCATCTGAAAGAAGTCCTTTTCAACAGAGAATCCAGTTTTAAAATTTAAAACAACAATAGAATGAAATGAATTAATAATAAGAAGAATCCTTCTACTACTACTACTACTACTAATGATATTAATAAAGAAACAAAATAAAAAGAAATAAAAAATAAACACGCATGGATAAACTGTTTAATATAAGATCTATATGCATGTAGAAAACCGGCAAATATGGGGAATTTTCATAAAAAAAAAAAAACATAATAATAATGATATAATATATAAAATATATAAATGTATATAACACGATATTAAAAACACTACAATTAATATAATACAATAAAGAAGAACATCTATCAATTTGTCTATCCATCAGTCTGTCATCTGTCTCCGTTTATAAGTCTGTCCATCCCCATCCATCCATCTTTCTATCCGTCCGTCCCTGTTTGTCCATCTCTGTCCCTGTCTCTTTGTTCGTCCATCCATCTATCAGTCCGTTTGTCCCTATTTGTGTCCGTCTGTCTGTCTGTGCATCCCTCTCTGTCCCTGTCTGTCTATCAGTCTCTATCTAATCTATCACATAACTATACAGACAGACCATAATGATCATCCCTTTCAGAAGCATAACGGTTTAAAGTGATCATGTGACAATAGTTATGCTAAATAAAATATTAGTAGTGTATTTGCAGCACATTATATGCTAAAGAAACCATGCTAATCACTTAAGGTGCAGACAGGTTAAACGAGACCTAAAAAATAAATACATTAAAAAAATCATTCACCAAACCAGTCGTGGCTAGTAAAGGCACAATTTTAACTGCATCAGGCTAGTAGTGCTTTTACTTGCAAAGGAAAGTCGATTCTAATGAAAGATTACTGAAGCCACGTAAGGACAACTCCTGAACTGAAATGAAATTCCATACTCTTGTTGACCAACCTTCAATACTTGTGCTGCAGCATCAGTAAGTATTACATAAGAAAGACTAGCACCGCTGCACGATCTTCCTCTCCTGAAGCTACAGCTAATGTGAGCACATATTTGTGAAATAAGAAGAATGACACAGTTTCAGACCACAGTTATTACTTTACCGCTGAGGTTCCATGACATCTCTAAAGCCAAAAATAAACCAGCGTGAAGTGAGTCACCATCTAGGCCGACCTGTTTTCCTCACATCATGACCCTGATGTGTGGCCAGAGACGACAAAAAAATGAAAACAAAACACCCTACAGAAGAACACGCAGTCAAGAAAAAAAAAACTCTGGGAAATATCTATTGCTAATCGATGACATGCCTCAGTTACATAACCGTCCAGTCGCGTTTGTGCTGCTGAAACCACTGGGAAGATTTGGTCATATTTTCCAAAATGAAACGCTCTGGTTTTGGTTTGCGGTGATGTGCTTGTCTAGATTTGTTTCAAGCTCTTGTCCATGCACAGAGAGAGGACGAGAAGGAGTGAGAGACAGACAGAAGATAGATGGAGAGTCAAAGCAATGAGGGAGTTGGAAAGTTGGGAAAGGAACAAAGAAGAAGCGGAGAGAAAAGATGACAAGAATAGGGGGGGGGAGTTCTTTGTTTGGCAAATCATTAAACTATAAAGCATAAAAAGTCAGAAGGAGAGACGGGAAAAACAGACTGAGAGAGTGAAAGAAGGCCAAAGGATGTTAGTCAAGACTAGAAAAAAAAAAACTGTTTGAAATATAACATTCTGCATACTAATGTAATACGGTACAAAATTTTAAGTTTAAGTCCAGGAGATACTTGCTGTGTTTTGTGATAAACTGTTTAAAATGCAAATTGTTAAAAATAGTTGCGTTTTGTGTTTTATTCAACAGCTGGTAAGATTTTTATGTTTTAAGATTCATGTTTTGTTTTTTAATAGTAGGTTTAAGACCAATATATATTTTTATATCATTAAAAATAAAAGAACTTTGCAATACTATTTAATAATATATTATTTTTTTTTTTTATTTTTATATATACATTTTTTAAAATAACATTACTTAATATTTATTTATTTATTCGTGTATTTATTTTTATTGTTGTTGTTTTTTTTTTACATTTTTATTTATGGTGAGGCACAGCTGAATTTGCGGCATCGTAACTTCTTCAGTGTCACATGATCCACCATTCTAATGTGCCAATTTAATGCTCAAGAAATATTTCTAATCAAATTATCACCATGAGACATTTTATTATTAAATCTTTCTCAATCTTTCATTGAATATACTTCTAAACTAATTTTTTTGAGCTCAAAATATAATAAAATGCTTAACAAAATGTATTAATTTCTGTATGTATTGTGTAATGCATTTAATTGCTCATATTATACTATGCTGTATGCAATAAACCATATGCATGTATTTTTTTTAAAAACATGATCGATCTGCACATCGTGACAATATCATAAAATCATTTAGGAAGACAAAAATAAATATATACACATTTCAAAATTCCCCAGAACTTTCTATCTGCTATTTTAAGATTATCTGGAAATTTCCTCAGCAATCTTTACTTTCAGATTGGCACTTCTATTGCGGGTGCTGTTCTGACTTGTCTCTTGTGGCAGGGAGGATCTTTTATTCTTCTGTTCTGATAGCAGCTCCTCAAGGGCCGAAGCCACGTCATGTCAGAACCAAGCCCTGCTTTATTTACATTCTGAATCACTTCCTCTTAACTGGATAAATGCTGTGTGATGAGTCAGCGTCAAGCGCAGCGCTGTACTGTACTAAAGCAATCAGTCAGAATTAGAAAGCGAAGAAAGCGTGAGCTGTGATTAAAATCAAAAAATCATAATTTGTAACTGCAACTCCAACATGGAGCATATCTGGTGCAAAAAAAAAAAAAAAAGACTGGAGTGTGAGCATGTATTGGCATGCCGTGTGTTTGGGTGTGCATGTGTGTGTGGGTGAAAGGAAGAGAGAAGTAGAAAGCAAATGCATACAGGTTTAATAGCATGGGGATGAAACCCCATCTTTATTCTCCTATATAATAAGAAATAGATGGCTTAGAAGGGATCTGGTGTGCATTACCCGCTGGAAGGCCTTTTCCTCGAAGACGTTCGCGAATCTCTTTGCTTCTCTCTGGAAGTGACTCCCTTTCACTTTGAGACAACAGACCATCCAGCTAAACAAACACATTAACAAAGATGGGAAAGAAAAAAAAAGTATTACCAATATGAGACTGAAAGAAAGCTAATTATTCTGAATGTTTTCTCTTGTGCAGTAAGTGATTGTGTAAACACACACTACCACTCAAAAGTGTGGGTCAGTAATTGAGCAGCATATTAGCATCATGTGAAACTAAAAACTGGAATAATTATGCTAAAAATTCAGATTTGCATCACAGAAATAATGACATTTATAGAAAAAAGTAAAAAAAAAAAGTTTATAGTATAAAGTTATAGAAAAAAGTTAGTAAAGTATAGTATAGTAAAGTATAGTAAAGTTACCTTAATGAGCTTTAGTTTACTTTAACATTTTCTTTACAAGCCACCCAAATCGTACAAGTTAAAAACAAAAAGCATACATTTTAAATGGTCGTTGTTATTATTATTGACAATCATTTGTTTTATGAAATCATATACGCTACCAAAAAAATAAGATGTGTTAAATAATAATAATATTGTTGTTGTTGTGATATATCATCGTCATTATTATTATACACTAGAAAGACTGGAAAAAAAATCAAATAAAAAGAAATTGTGTGTTTGGGGGAAATTAATTTCATACCCTTCGAGGACTTCAAGAAAGCATGATCTACGATGTTAAAGTCAAAACACATTTTGAATATAGTTTTTAACTAAACTGGGTTTGCCTGAGAAAGCAATGGAAGACATGTAGCCTGAGCAAAACAATCTCAGGAGGGCTGCTCGCAGGAGAACAAACCCGAGCAACCACTCACAGGATTAATCAACAGTAATTAGAAGACGTCACCCCTACCAGACCACTTCACATTTACCTCCTCAGCGTGAAAAAAAGACACATTTCTGTATCGCTATGCCATTAAACTACTAGGGAGTGTGCTGCTGAGGAACAGGATGTGACATCAAACACGAGAAAACAAGCACAGGAAAGACTGTTAACTACCTTTTTAATTGAAGCTGTTTTATGGGGCTGGACTGTGCAGACAAGCCAGTTAATAGGAACGGTATGTTCACACATATTGCTAGTTCTGAATCATTAGTGCCTGAATATAACCAACTAACAAAATTAGAGCTGGGAAAAGAGAACCTGTTATGAATTACAAAACAATACAAAAATATAAAAAAGAAAAAGCAAGACAAAACAAAACAAAAAAAACAAAAGCAAAGAAAAGCAAAACTCAAACAAAATAAAAACTAATAAAATAAAAATTTAAATAAAAACATAAAATAAACAAAAATAAATTCAATTATAAAATATTTTTTTTATATAAAAAAAAAATATATATATATATATTTTTTTTTTATAACAAGCTTTAAAACCAAGTAATATACTGTTGCTAATATAAAGCTGCCTTTGCAACAGAAAACAATAACATGACTGCTGTATGTACTGCTTACTTAAACTCCACAGTTCACTGACTGAATCAAAGGGGTCCTTTATTTAGTTTCTGAAGCTTAAGTCATTACGTTTTGTATTCGTTACTTTAAATGAATCAAGCAAACCGTTGAAAGAAATACATAGACGTACCTGAGAGAGACTGCCAAGAACGAGCCGCACCAGCTTCCTGATGTATGAAAATGAAGGGTCACAGTTGGAGTTACGGATGTGAGCGCTGCAGGTGTCCAGAGCCGAGCGTACGGAGAGTCGGGTGAGTGTGGAGTCATCACACATGTTCAGCAGGACGCTGTTCAGATGTTCCCCAAGCTTCATTGGCTAAAAAACACATGCAGAGCTCAGTGAAAACACACACGACATTGCGGACTTCTCTACGTCTACGTTTGCAACAAGTCCTGGGCCAAAATAATTGATTTACTCAATTTAAAATGATGTTGCAATGGGTCAGAAGAATGAAACGGTACAGTATAGTATGTTGCTAACACAGTACATACCAATAATGGGTTCAAAAGTTCAGTTCAGTTATTTACATTAAACAAACTACATTAATGGGAGTGAAATATTAAATGTCTACATCTCACCTGGCTCTGTGGAATCTCATAGTCTGCACCCCAGAACAACGTCATGCCAAGTGAATACATGTGCATCTAAACGTTTAAAAAGAGAGTCGACATGTACAGTTTTATTACATGGGCTAAAATGTTCCATTGTTACAATAACTGCCAGGCTCATTCTGACACACAAACCTGTCTTCAGAAGCATTTTCTACAGACAGTATGTTTTAGGTATTAATCCGCATTAAACTTTATTTATAGCAGATCTGCATAGTGTTGTGTTTCTTCCCCGTCTGGCTCTTCTGTGTTCTTCCTGCTAAAGAATAGCTTTGGGAACAAAATATCCTAGAGTCTGCCAAAGTATGCACAAGATCCTCTGACTTCTCTGCACACAATCATGTCTTGAGACTGGGGTGGTGTGTCTTTCTTTCCAAGAATGTCATATGTACACAGAAGCGTGTTGTCAAAATGATTTAATAGATACAATGTATGCGCAAAACGTAACATGGTTGTTTAGCCTTTTTGGTTGACCATAAAAAAACGAAGTGATTTTTAGATTTTTTTTTTTTTAGATTTTTTAAAGAAAAGAGAAAATGAAAGTTCTGAAACTCACTGATTAAAAGGATTCTTAAAAAAATTTAATCAAACGTCCTGCTTTTACTAAAAATTAAAATCACTCACTATATGTGATGTAAATTGGTACCAGAAGCCATAAAAAAAAAACCACTAGTGATTTTTAAACAGAAAACAACATGCCCAAATCTCCCAAATACCTTCTCCATATCAGAAAGCGAGGAGAGGTTGAGACCCTCCAGCATCTCTGGAGGAGTGAAAGCCCGTAGATCCTTCTGTGCGACATTTTCATCTGTGAAAGAGATGTTTCCAGAAGGCATGAGCAGCAGCGACCATGGAGAGATGATAAAACCCAACGCAGATGGATCTGTCGAACCTGAGATAAAAAAAGACGAAACACAACAAAAACAAGCAGTATTAACACAAACTGAATTAAATTCTCAAAAATGTACTTATATTACAAAATTACATTAAAAAAACAGACATTTAACGTGAAAAATTATAATCTAAAAAAATAAATAAACATATTTAAACATTTGATAAAAAATGTAATTAAATGTTAAAATTATGGGCGGTCATGACACGCCCCTTTAAAAAAAAAAGGTGATAGTGCTGGTGCCTATTTTTTTAAATGAATGTATTATGATAGTACAGGCATAACGTTTAAAGATATGCTTAAACTATTTTAATAATTCTACATAGATTTTATTTTAGGCAAGTCGAATGACTCGAGAAAGCTAAATTCATCAAACAGTTTATGATCAGCTCTGTCTGCAGCTGGCTACTTTGTCATTGCTTTAAAAAACAAAAACTTATATTTAACGAACAAAAAATGCTCCAAATCTTTGACACACAGAGATAACTAACTACAACTACACTGCTTTCATCCATCTTTATAAACATAATGTGAGAAGCACAGAGTGATTTGATTCCGCAACTGAGCATAAATTTAATTTAAAATAAATTAATCTTTTAAAAATAAAAATAAATCTTTTTTTCTTTTTTTTTTATAGTGTCACTAATTACCCAGATAATACTCAAGTTTAAATACTCAGTTTGAACACAATAGATGAAAATATAAAAGTGCGTAGCGAAGTTATAAAAGAGTGCTTAAATGCAGTGTATCTTTCACTCTCGGGACAAAGCAGGCAAGATCGCAATCATTAATCATATTTAAGAGAAGCGGCACGTCCTGACCGCATCACTGTCATTGCTGGGCGTTTTTAGGGAATGTTTCCATTTATTCAAATGCATTTGTAGGGACACTGAATGCAATCGTGATTTCTGCAGAGGGGATTGGGTGCGTATTAATATTTGTCAAATAAATATTTCTGTGAAACACATTTAGGCTGCACAGAAAGCTGACATATGCTGATATAGCAGCAGAAGACTTTTATTTATCTGAACAAACTGATGATGATGTCACAAGCTCAGATTTAGTTGACCAATCAGCGGTAAGGGGCATGTCATGATCGCTGTTCCACAAGTGGAAGTGGAAAACCTGTGAACCAAAAAATGAAATCCAGCCAAAACCTTGTTATATTTTATTTTTCTCATTTCTGCATATTTCACTTCAAACGTACTCAGACCGAAGTACAGAAATAATGTTCCTTTGGCATTCAAGTACATAGCAATAAAAACAGCCAAGTTTCCAATATTGGCTAGGCTCGGTTTGGTAAAGCAAAGAGAAGAAATTCTGCAAGACACTGCAAGTTCTGATGCTAAAGCGTGGGAAAGTTACTAGACAAGTTTAAGGAGATAATGGCCTTGGTCAAAGAACATTTCCTCGACATGAGTACAGCACGATCTGACTGTACACACGTTTCAGGAACTATGGAGAGTTGGTAGAAATCAAATTCTTCTCATCCTGACAAAGACGTGTAATAAAGAGCTACATTATTCTTTGAATGAGCGCAATATCCTTTAAACACGAGGCCCCTGGGATCTCTCTCAAAAAGATGATTCTGTATGACAGGACATTTTTCTTTTTGATGTTTTTTTTTTCTCTTCTTTTGTGCTGCAGATGTAAAACAATGGAGCCTTTGCCGTTCAGAGAATGGCCCTGCAGTTATGGATGGAACAGCTGTACAGAAATAATTCATCCATTACAGATGAAAATTCAGTGGAAATGTGAAAGGGCTTTCGAAAAACTTATTTTTATTATTTCATGTAATGTAAGACCAAAAACAAGAACAATCTCAAAAAATCCTTGTCAAAAAAAATATTAAGCAGCACCACTGTTTGCAAGATTGATAATAAAAAATAAATGTTTTGCTAGCAGCGAATCAGCATATCCGAATGATTTCTAAAGGATCATGTGATACTAAAGGCTGGAGTAATGATGCTGAAAATCCAGTTTCGCTTTATTAAATTTTAAATTAAATTTTACATTTTAAATTAAATTTCAAATATATTAAAACTAGATATATTAATCTGCACTATTATTTCACAATATTACAGTTTTTACTGTATTTTTAGTCAAACAAATGCTGTCTATGGGAGTATAAAAATACTTAAACATAAAAAAAAAATACAAATACAAAATAAACCTCAAACCTTTAGACTGTAATGAAAGTCTTTTTACCCACAATTTATATTGTATCATTTATATCAGTAGGCGGGATTAGTTAATCCTCTAACAGTGTATTTAGGGCTAGGAGTAACAAAACAGAATGGGAGAAATGTTATTAAAAAGTCAGAAAGTGTTTAATCTAAAATAATGAAAAAATGCAATTCAAGCAGTGATGCTATAAAGCACTGGAATTCCCAAAGTAAACACACGTTTCCTGTGGAAACTGTCTGACCATGCTTGGACCTCTTTGTGAAAATCTAGCAGTGCACACTTATGTTTGGCCTCTAGCACAGTAGCTACTTCTGCGTCTCTATTAAAATTATTTCCCAGTCAGCCTATACAGGTAACAGGCCCAATCTTTGTCATTCATTCACTGCAACAAATTCCTACTAAAAGCTTGAGATGTTGGCGTGCTAAAACGGAGGCATCTACAGTTTGTTGTTAATGGGGGAGAAGTTGACGCACAGTTGGAAATATCCCAGAACAGGCCTATGTGATAAGGTTTTATCTATCCTATCAGAGACCAGCCCGGTCATCTTCTGCTATTCACGAACCCAATGAGGTCAGAGCCAAAAATAGCATCACAGAAAACAGAAACAACATGAAATGAGATCTATGAACCCGTGCCACGAACAATAAGCAAACTTATTACATAAGATAAAGTGAAAATACAGCATCAAACTTGTGTACTGACTTGGGTGTCTGTTTATTTAGTCAGTATCTGTTTATTTTAGATGCTCAGGATTACTGCATAACCAGTGACCCAAATATCCATTTTAAAAGTGCAAGAAGCGTTGGAAACATTTGCATTATTAATATCATGCTAAACGACCTTTAAAAATATAGCTACATATTTTAACAAAAACAAATTAGTTTTGATGTGCATTACAGGAATTAATAAATAAATAAATAAACAAATATATATACACACACACACACACACACACACACACATTGTGCACCAAAACTTTTATAAACAATGTCCACTCAGAAATGTATAATCTAGTACTTAATTTCATAATTAAAAAAAAGGAAATGTAAAAGCAGTTTATTGTAACACAATCCAGTACTCTCTTTACTGCAAATATTTTCCATTTCAGAAGTTAGAAATCTCTTTTCTAATAAATGAAGCACACTGGACTAGTCACTAGAATTAAATTAAAAAGAAGATTTCTTCTTAGAAGCTTTAGATGTGTAAAGTTATGGAATGTAGTAATTATTATGTATTTATTTTATTCATATTGTTAAACCTGCCTGGGGTATGTCCAGGGGAATGGCATTTAGTTTGTGTGTTTTTTGTCAATAATGTTGTACAAAACACACACACACAACCATCACCTTCAAATTAAAATAGCATGCTATGGAAAGCAAACTCAGGACTTCTCACAACAAACGGTTTCCAAATAAATTAAGTAATTTTGCTGACTTGCTCAAGTCACGTCCCATGACTCTTGTCCAGGGCCCAGAATTTCTGCAAACTTTGTCAAGAGGGACCTTTGCCAGCAAGTTTTCACCCGGAGCAGCTCAAGGCCAGATAACAAGCTACTGTGAGACGAGGAGAGTCCTCGTTCCTCTGCAAGCGCATGCCGAAGCTGCTACATCATCTTTATCATCATCGTCCTCTCCGACCCTGAAGACAAGGGGCCTGATTGCGCTTCAAACCCTACTGGCTATTGGCCAGGTCTGCAGAATAAAGAGGGGCCACGACTATCTGCGATGCTGACAGAACGAGAATTGTCCCCTGACTGTGAGAAAGACTTGTCAAGAGTCTCAAGATCTGTGAGCGAACGGCAGCAGATACCGGTCGAGGGGCGCTGGCATCATCTCAAACGCTGCCCACCAAACTGCTCTTTAGGAAACCGGGTTGAGTGACAATAAAGAGGCTTTTGTTCGCAGTGGTGACACACAACACTAGCCCACACAGTCATTCAGAGAGGCAGCAGACGGACGTAAGGCTGAGTAAGCCTTCTCATAAATTTCCCCCAAGTGTTACCCAAAGATAGAAAGCTTTTCTGCACAGGTTCACTTGTTTGAATCAGACTGATACGGGCTACATTTGGTCCGCTGACAGCTTTGGAGGAGGCCGTAGATTTATTCTAATCACTCTTAAACAGATGTGAATTGATGTTAAATGACTGAATAACCACTTTACAAAAGAAACCTGTTGAATGTACCGATAACGTCACAGCTGAGGCTTGTAATGGCTTTCAGTTGTTTGTAAGAAACTAAACAAAAACAACATTTAAAGACATTTTGTGCGGTCACTTCATAGGAAGTGCAACTTAGGTCTGAGGGAAAACTTTATTTGTCACAGGGAATTCACATGAAGAAAAACATAACTTCGGTTAGGCTATAGCTTCCTTTTCAAAAACCACCACAAAAGCTAAGGTTTCAACCAAAATGCCACACTTATTCTGGTTATGGCTATAATAAAACTATATATCAGCCACGGAAATGTCACTCAAAATAAGTAACAGTCTTAAAATTAGGCCTACAACAAGATTTGACAAATAACCAGCTTACAATTACAAGATTGGTCTACAAAAGGCTAGATTCTTACTTTTCTTATGTGCTTGCTGAAGTTTGTAAGGTTTTCCTGAAGTTTAGCCTATCACTATCTAGTGTCTCAACGGTTTTTAGCAAGTTGCTAACAATGTTGCTAAACTGTTCTTTGTGTTTAAGACATTGCTATGCAGTTGCTAAAGTGGGTTAATTGTGTTTAGCAGTTTTTAGCAAGCTGCTAGCCAGGTTACTATGGTGTTCTTTGTATTTAACACCTTACTAGGCTCATAAAGTGTGTTTACTGTTTTTAGCAAATTGCTATTTGGTATTCTTAGTGTTTAGCACTATGTTATGCTGGTGCTAAGTTGCTAAGGTATCCTGAGGGATTTAGCGCGTTTCTATGTGGTTGATGAGATGTTTTTAGCCCATTGCTATGTGGCTGCTAAAGTGTTCTTTAGAACACTGCAATGTAATTCCTACGCATGTTTAAAGCATTTGTAGATGCTACGTTATTTTGGTGTGTTAGCGCATTTCTAAGCAGTTGCTAGTGTTTTTAGTGCGCATAGCAAATATAGTAGTATGTAATATGCAGTATAATAGGTGCTTTGGTGGAATTTATGGCAAATTTGTATATTTGTCACACAGACACAAGGTTAGAGCATGACATTATGAAATTCCTATTGAAGCTGTAGAGCACAAACGAAAGCAATACTGGTTACCCTCTGAAATGTCAAACTGGCAAGGAGGAATACAATCGGGAAAAAACTACAAAAATTCAAGCTGAAGAAAAACAAAAATGCTACTGGCTGATCCAACCAGAGAAACCAGGTGAACGAGAAAACATTCTGACTGAAAGAGAGCGGAAAGCAAAGAAATGAAAAAGGAACCGAAAAGCAGAGACAGCGAGACGTCCTTTGACTAGATCACTCCAATAATAATGGATAAAATAGAACGGAAATCTTCAAAATTCCACAAACTATTAAGAAAAATACAACAAAAACAATCTGAATGGCACTGCACTAGTGGTTTGACAAGGTCAGATTTTTCAGCATATTCACAATGCATCAGCATTCGATGCATGTTACTTGGCAACAGAAACTACCAGGTTCCTCATAAATAATGGTTTCTTTACAAACACTAAAAAAAAAAAAAAAAAAAGCATGCTCTACAGCAGACTCCACTCACAATTACAACTCACTGATGTTAAATATGTTTTAAATGTTTTTTTTTTATTATTAAGTATCAACATTATTTAATTGCTACAAATATTTCTGAGATTTTTCTATATTTTAGTAACTTTAGCCTCATACTCCTTCAGTTTTGGATGACTAGCATTTACACCCCATTTAAGTAACCTTTATGGCTTACACTGTAACCAAACAAAGCCAGATAGTCGGTTTCATTTACAAAAACTCGCTAAATACTTTGGAAATGTTTTATCAACAAATGTTCTTCTGCACTCCAAAGATATCAGACTGCTATCCAAGGTCTCTGATTGCCTCAGCCATCCCAAGGCCTCGTGTTCTGAGCCAGCGTGGCTGGAAACTCTTGAGAGATGTGGGAGCTATCAGTGCACTGCGACTCAGGATGGCGATTTACCTCTGCGGAGGAGTTCATGCAGACTCTCTGCGCTCTGGTTCAGGACGGCCCAGACCTCCTCCTCCTGCAGCGGCCCTCCTCTCACCTGCAGCGCCTCAGCCAGAGACACATGCATGCTGCCTGTGGAGTCACAAAACACAGCCATGTAATTCTTTCAATCATTATCACTGTGCATACTACATACATGCAGGACATTAATAAGTGCTCACTATAAAATCTTCCAAGATGTAAATTCTGCAGAAGGTCAAGACAACCATTCTTTTTAAATATATTATACAGTGTTTTTAACCACATAATGCATATTTTATGTTTCAGACCTTTAAATACACATATGTACTAGTAAAACAATACGTTTAGAGCTAAAATACACAGATATCTATGTGAGCAATAATAACAATCCATTCAAATTTAATTTGCCGATGCGTTTTATTCATATCAGATACACATACTGGAAGTAACTATAAAGTTCTTCACCCAGTTCTCCGGCCATTTACTATCATATTGCTCATTACATGGTAAACAAGTCTGTGAAAATTTTAAATCCACTAGTTGGCGCTAATGAGTTTTTTGGCTATGTATTTATTATTATTAATAATTCTCAAATATGTTTAAAACCTACTGTTGCAAACTAGTCTCTGGTTTTTCGCTCCATCTCAATCAAACCACTGCTGTAATAATCTGTCATCACTCCCATGACCAATATTTTTTTATTTTATCCTTTGGTTAGTTATAATTGGCTAACATGACTCTTAATAGGTAGCGCTATAACAGTGAAAAATGCCTCAAAAACAGAAAATAACCTCAAATTTTAGAACATGTTCTTAGGTCTCCTCATTTTGAGCAACTTTGCCTCAAGAACCATTGCTGTCAATCAAACCACTCATTGTTTATTCACAAAAAATGTAAAAACTTTAATTTAATTTAAATTTGGCGTGCTGTCTGGGAAGTGAGCCGGGAGCTCAGCGGACCCTGTTCGCCCCCCCTTGAAGGTGCAAAGGAAAAGGCAGAGAAGGGCAGGAAGGCGGGATCATGCGTAACTAGATACTGAGAGGAGTGAGACGATGGTATTTATGCCGAGGCAGATAAATGAAATTAGGAATAATTAATAGGCTAGTGGGCAATAATACCAATGAGCGTCAATGGGTACCGGCTGTGCTGACACTCAGCGTGCTCTTCCCAAAACTATGTTAAAACATCCCTTAAAAAGGGGTGTGACCACATATACTCAAATAAACAGCCTATAAAACCTAAAAAAAAATAAAATAAATAAAATAAAACACTTTATGAAATGTGGTTAAAACGTGTCAGATGAGTCTTAGCAAGCATGCAAGGTCTCTATAGCTAGCACTATAAAAAGGCTTCAAAAACACAATATTTCCAGAGTAAATGACATTAAATCCCTCATACATTCACTTATAGACTATATCTTTATATAATGTCACAAATCTCCTCGTTCTGAACAACGTTGCCTGTGGAATTGTCAATTAAACAGTTTTGACAAAAAAAAAACCAAACAAAAAAAACAACAACACTGTAATAGTTAATAAGCTTCACATTTTTAAAATCTCCCAAAATTCAAATGCATCTCTAACTCTGATTCAAAATACGTTATAGGCTTAACTTTGATTTCATGCTTAAAGTGTGCACAAAATGAAAATTCAGTCATTTAGTCATACTCATGTCATTCCAAACCCATTTATCTATAGTTTAAATATGAGTCATCATATAAAGCAGTCATGTCTCACAGGATTGTAATTTTGCTGTTTGTTATATATAGATTCATTTCACTAGGGCTTTATGTCAGTGTGCACTTTTTGGGTCTTCTGAGCTGTGGTTACCTGGACTGTAGAGATAGTAAAGCTCTAAGGTTTCATTAAAAAATATATTAATGCGCATCAAACTTGAACAATGTCTTACAGGATTGGAACAACGTGTCCTCTTTAACTTCTGTTATATGACATATTTCCAAGGGTAACATAATATATATTTAATTTATTTATTCCATCAAGACTTTTGCGTTTGTTGGAATTGAAGTGTAGAAGAATCTAAGCATCGTGCTTTTGTGAATGTGCTCTTCCAGGAAGAGCCGTTCATTCATCCTCTCTCCTGAAGCTTGCATAATATCATGTTGTTGACCTCAGGAGGCTGAATCATGTGTTTGTCAGCAAGATAGCAAGAAGAGGAGTTAAAAGAAGTTAATTTCATTTTCAACACAACCCCGAAAAACAAAACACTGGTGAAATTGTCCAGCTAATTCAAGCTGTCCAACATTCACCATTACATCATAACAAAACAAAAAGTAAAGCACTTCGTGTCCCGTCAGGTCTAATTGTCAGGGTGGGGTCAGTTACACTCTTAGCAGTGAAATTGTTCGTTATTATGTCCAAACCTCTGCATTGCTGCCACAGCTGTAGTTACAAAGAGCCATAAACCCCTGGAAATCCCAGCATGCTGTGAGGCAAGAGAGACAGGGGAAGCTCAGGGTTTAAAGGATTACTTTTGAGCGGGCATTACATGGGGCTACCTAAATACGTATGTGTTACACTTCAATTAAACTGTGGAGTCAGACTTTTCAGTTAGCACGTGGCACATCAGAGGGCACTGTCATCAAAGCACATTTGTGACTTCTGTTATAGTCTAGTCAAGTCTGGGGATCATCAACATTTTATGTATACATTTATGCATGTATGTATATATTTATAAAATAAAAAAAAATTTAAAAAAAGTAAAGGACATGTATTTCATAGAAATATTTAACTTTTTTTATTTTTATGAATGAATATTTAATTATAAAAAGTATCTATCTATATATA
>JAUYWG010000059.1:3561008-3572239 GCA_034779775.1 Enteromius afrohamiltoni
AAGTATATATATATATATATATATATATATATATATATATATACTTCATTTTTATAAAATATTTCTAATATTATTTTTTATATATATATATATTTTATATATAAGTTTTTATTGCTTCTTGGAAGGCTGATAGGTACAAGAAGTAAATACAACATTACAATAACAAAAAAAAAAATCTTACCAACCCTACATTTTTCAAAATGTTGAAATAACTAGTCCTACAGATGTAATCAAACACTGCACAAAATGTAAAATATGCAGTATATAAAGCATAAGGTAAATCCAAAACAATCTACTGTATATGTAAACAGCAACTTCAGAACTCAGAATGTGGTTCATCTATTCAGATGCAGAGTAGACCTCATAAAAACATTTGTATATTTCCATGTCTGCACCATCTGTATGCATTACACTGATGATGATTGATGGTTTATGTTGAAGTATGTTCAATGGTGTTCTGCATAATAGTAGTAATATTTTCCTTTTGCAGTGGAAAAGGCCACAGCTGCCTGAATAAATGACTGTTACTAGTAGCATATGCATATTTCATAAATTATTTAGAGAGAATTAGCCCCCAAAAGATAAACTGAGAAACATAAGAGTAATAAATGATCTTATCAACATCACTCAGCACTTGAAAGTTAGTTTTCAATAGCTAGAGGTCAATTCTCAGTTTGTCAGGAAGTAATTGGGCTTTAATGGCTTCCTTCCAGAGTGTTTGGTTGCTTTTGCATTTAGAATGTAAGACACGCCCCCTAGTGGACGCATGTGCTCATTATAAAAAGAAATTGCACTTTGCCTGAGAGGAAAGACATTTTTAAAGAGTTTTAATATGTTGTTTATTACAAACTATACTGTATTCGCTTATGCTCTGATACGCATTCTAGTTTGTCAATTGTGTGTGTGTGCGCTTAAATATTAATAAGATCTCTGAATTGTTTCACCACCATCAAAATGAATGTTCTCCATTCATCATGAAATATGTAGGCTATCTGATTCTCCTTGATAACACAGAAAGCTTTTTCATGAGCCTCTCTTTAGCGTAGCACAGCTCTCTTAAAGCAAACTGCATCTCGATGGAAATTCAACAATAGGAGATTAAATGTTAAACACAGTTAGTTGTGTTTATATGGATTGATTAGATATGAGAACAGACTCATAACTTTCCCTGGACAGTATTGGCAATGTCTGCAGAGTAAGTCGATAATTTCCATAATGATGTTACGTAAAGATTTTCTCGAGTGCTCTTGATTTTCAAAGTGGACCACTTTAATCTGGCACGGTCACTGTGGGGTGTTTATCTGCTGGAAGGTACAAATGCAGACTTTGTCAATATTTACAGATGCCTGAGAATGCAAGTTCCATGTATCAATGCATTTTGTTTAATATACAACAATGTCCTTCACAGCTTAGCTCCGGATTCATTGAAGGCCTTGAGGTGTAAATGTTTGAGAGGGAACAAAGGACATTGTTATGCACAGGCTGGATAGACAGTCCCAAATGATGGCTGGTATGATTATAGCAATATACTCAAAGAGGCAGGAGTGTAATTGTGAGGTAGACGCCCAGAGGATTTTGCATATTCAGCAGGTTCTGCCACTTGACATTGCTTTAAACGTTTAGAACGATGACAGCTTGGCTGGGAATTGGGGCTGCAGGTCAATCTAACCACAGCACAGTACTGCTCCTGGCGACTTACTTAGTGAACAGATCACAACACACGCTTATGATATAATTTACTTAGAACTTCACATAACTTCAAGTTTATCTACATTTTTAGCCATATTCAGTTGCAAATTCGCTGCCTGGAAAAAAGGGGGAGAAGAATTAGAACTCTGGGAAGTGTGGTAGGTATTTTTAATTTTTTTTATTGTAGTAGAACAGTAGACCACAAAATGTGCATATTCTCTTTGGGACATGAAAATAATATGGATATTCATCAAAAAGTAGCCTAATAATTATTTTAATTCCAGCTAGCCTCCCATTAATAGAGTGCAGTGTTTTCGGGTCAAGAACTATACTCGGTGATGCGCGGTTCGTGATTGAATCGTTCATTTGAACCGATTCTTTGTTATTCAAAGGATTTGCAAGAAACGTGTTGAAATAACAAATGTCGCAACATCTTTATTTATTCGAGGTCGTTGGAAAACTATAAACTCAAACAATAATGGATTATTATCGTAGTGGAAAACCATATAGTATTGTATAATAGCATATTAGTTATTGACAATATTATAGTTTGCAAGAACTCCCGTCTTTAAAAATGTTCAAAATCAAGTGATTTTTTCCCCAAACTGCAGGGTTGTTTTGATTAAATAATAACAAATAAAAACACAGTAAAACCCAATAAAACATGATTTATGAGAATTAATAAGAACGGAGAAAATTAATTAGTCATTTAAATAAAGAACGCGTTAAGCATGCCAAGTTCTTTTGCTTGTTTTAGAAGCGCATTATTATTATTATTATTATTATTATTATTATTATTAATGTTATGTAAGTATTATTATTATCTTTATTATGCTACCTCACGCTGCCTTGAAAATACCTTGGTTTTGAGCTTACTTTTGATTCACGATTGGAAAGAATCAGCGAGCCAATTTCTTTGAACTGATTCATCAGACCGAAACAAAATGAGTCGAATGCTCAGAGAAGCTGGCTGCTTTCTCTCTGCCCGCCTCCAAACACGCAGTCGGAGGTCATGTGCGCCAAAGCCCACCAATCTACAGATGCGAGATCGGAGCGCCTCTCCTCTCCATCTCCATACTCCTATGAGACCCTTCTCGGCTTTGACGTCATCGTGTGCTCCCTCCGGTTGCTACGGCAACCCGTCTCCCGCACCCACCCCCTTCTCCATCCGTACGCTGGTAGGATCCGTAATGGTACAGGCAGCATCCTGCAGCACAATGGTGAGCGCGCAGTGATTCAGCATCGCAAACTCAGGCTTTAATCTTTCTCTTTTTGTTTCATCTGCCTTTTTTTTCTTTATATTTGTTTGATTCGTCCTCACAGTGGTCTTTAAATCCGTCGCGTACTGGGATGTTTTGAACAGGACTGGACTGTCACCGGACCGGGATCGTCGGACGGGCAGCTGGCACGGAATGGTAGGTCGGTCGGTGGGAGATGTTGATGCGGGGAACCTGAAGGGTGGGGTGATGAATATTGATCGCTATGAAGGTTAATGAAGTCGATGCCTTTGTGGCAAAGGAACATAAATGATCAGTCACGAGCGTCGGTGAGCACGAGAACGATCTCTAAACGGCAGGATTTCTCCGGTGTTTACCGGATCTGAGTGTGTGAGCGCACATCCATCCATGTTTTCCCTGCATCACTCGCAGTCCTGCATCATATGTCCTGTTTCCAGTGACGGCAGGCCTTTGTTAGAATATGGACTGATAGAATCTGGAGTCACAACAATGACATGTACATGCAATAGCTGGTCAATATATAAGCCTTTTTTTATGCTTTATAGGCTATATAACGTTCTGATTCGATCATTTTTGCAGTTTAAGACTTTAAAGTCTACATTTTGAAACTACTTGCATTTGATATTTTTTTAACTTATCGATGCTTAAACCCATTCTTAATGGAGTCTGAGATGGGGCATATGGTGAAGATGCACCCAGCTTTTTTATTTTTGGTATATGGTACCTAACATGAGGGGGGGGGGGGTATTAAAAACACTATAATGAAGGACAATGTTGATGGAAAATGGAAGACTTTAATGTTAAGATCAAATTGGATTTTTAAGTCCATCTTTTGGGGGGTTTCAAGATTAAGATCAAGTCAGCATCACAGGATGTGACGTTTTCAGGCGTTATTTTTCATAAGACTGCAAGGAATAACAGTCTCAAAAGTTACTACAATTCAAAATTCATATTTATTCTTGACGTGAAATGCAATGACTGCATATATTTATTTTTTTGAATTATGTGACATCTACAAAACAACCTAGGAGTATCTGCGTAATACATATTGGATTTATGCAAATTGCTTCAATTAGACAAAGAGTTCTGTTATCGTTCCTCTTCACTTAGGCTTACATTGTTAAAAACTGATGAACTGACCTGTGCTGAAATGTTTCATGGCACTTTACATGTTTTTCTTTAAATAAAATGGCACAATATTGCTTTTAAATATCAATACAATGTTAAAATGAGCCAATTACTGCAGGGTCTGACATGGTGCGGTATAATACTGAGGGGCGTACATAAACCAATTACCCATAGCCCCCCCAAAAAGACCCCATATGGCTAATTAGCCTGTTCCATTGTGTCTGTATATTGTTAAATCACGTAACACTGGGTGCCCTGGTTAGATTCATCCCACGGTTTGGTGTCAGAGGTTGTCGTGATCTTCTCATATTCTCCAGGTGTGCACACATTCTGATTAGGATTAAAATAGTAATTCTGGGAATGAATTAGGAAGGAAGCCTTGGTTCAGCAAACAATCCCTCTCTGCAAACGGACGTCACTCCTAGGGAATTGTCTCTGTTTTTTCAAGGACCTCATTGATAGACTTGAATAGTTTATTGTAAAGAGATGCTTGACCCATCTAGATATGCAGTCCATTACAATAGGGATAAACTTGTTATGATCATCAATATTTATTGACTTCTTTGTGTGATTATTAATTTAGCTATTGTTTGCATTCATGTTGGATCTGTAAACTTCTTTGTGGATCTTGTTTTATGTGCCACGTTCATTGAAAAGCAAATCCTTCCTGGTCTAGAATAAAAAATAGACATATTTCTATAAGTCATTTATACAAGCTCTGTGGGACTTCAAAGTCATAATTTTAGACCCAGCCGTACAGCCATAGAACAGTCCCACTAAATATTTCATGTTTTGTGGCGTGTTCTGTGTCTGGTTGGTTGTGGTTAGGATTAGTCGAACCTGATTAAGCCATTTCAATGTTGTAATGTTTCTATCCCAGGCCCACATTATGAAACTAAATTCAGCATGTTACAGGCCAAAACCATTTCTAACGAATTTTTAGATGATGTCTGTGTTATTGGAATGGTATACTGCTGCTGTCGACGCTTTTTAGTGTCAATGTTTAAAATTCAGTGAAGTTTTTGACTCATGCCGTGTGTGGGCGAGATCTTTCTTAAGGTCATTGTTTTGTAAGAGGCTTTATTAATAAGCCGAATGTCTTTTGAGATATAGCGATCTGATAAAAGAAGAGCTTTTGATGAAATAAGTACTTTTGGAAAATCACAAAATCAAAAAGGTTTAAATGGACAGCTCGCCCTAAAATGAAAATTCTGGCATCCCTAATGTTGTTCTGAACCAGTATGACTTCTTTTATCCATGGAAATAAGATTGTTCACGCTCCTAAGCAAATGGGCACCATGCACAAGCACAATAAAAAGCATAAATTCCCTGACAATTTAGCTTGACAGCCGTGATCGAGATTAATTTTCATCATATCTAAAAGAGCTCATACAACTGATATAAAAGTTATGTTCACTAAATGATGACAGAGTTTCCATTTTGTAGGTTAAGACTATATACTGTAGCAGTATAAAAAATACAGTAGTGCTGATTAATCGCATTAATCGTATCCAAAATTAAAGTTTTTGTTTACATAATGTGTGTGGATGTACTGTTTATATTTATTGTGTATATATAGATACACTATAAAATATTTACATGCATACATATTTATATATTTATGTTCTTATATTTGACATTATATAAAAATATATTTAATATACAAACATAACATGTTTTTCTTAAATATATACATAATAAAGCTCAGCACGAACACATATTATTCATACAAAAACTTTTATTTTGGATGTAATATATTACAAAACAAGTATTATAATGTTTCTGCTATTTTTGGACTATTTTAAATCCTAAGACTTTTTTTCCATCATGATTTTCCCATTGAGATTTTGGGTCTTTCGTTTGTTTTAAAGGATCAGCACTCGGAATTAATCGTCCAAGAAATCTTAAGACTTATTGTCGGCATGCGTCCAATGACTGATGATGTCATTTGCTGGTGTCCATGGGCCATAACAGGATGCTCATTATAACTGTAATTATGCGAAAGAATGGGCGTGGCTTTACAGAGCTCCACCTGCTCCTCCTCTGAGTGCCTAGAGGTCTATAGCACTCACACTCGTTCTGTTTATGAGTCGCTTTCTTTTATTATACACTGTAAAAGCAGATGTCGTTCAATAATAACCAAACCATGGGATGTGTAGCAACAGAATTTTAGGTCTTTTAGTCAGACCTCCCACAAGCTTCCAGTGAGCCGTAAAGAGATATACTGCCACGTTTGTTTTTTTTGTGCATCGTAAAATAATGTTTATCATCTGCGCCTTGGTGTTCAGTGAAATTTCAGCCTCAAGGAGAATGTTTCCTGTGCAAGGAGATGGATTTAAGATACAAACCACAGAGGCTGCTGGGATTGATTCTGAAATAACTGAGCACAGCAGCCCGTGGCAAGAATAACGCTATGAAGTTATCGATAGCTGTTCACTTTTATGTTTGACCTCTTCCGTCACTTCAAAGGGAAAGTTAATCAAGGCTTTTAGCGTCTCAAGTAATTGTTGGGAAAATTATAAGTCTGAAATTGCACTCATTAGGAAATTAGCTGTTTTTAAAGACATCCAAACTGTCATCATCATTATTGGCAGATATTGCTTCAAGTAATATCAGTATCAATATGAATTCTTATGCTACCTGCACAACAATCATTTATGTTCATATTACATGTTACTTCCCCTTTATATTTGATGAGTCTTTGATCAGAAGTGCTCTTTAATTGACAGATGGGGCAGTTATTTGCTCACAGTTTGTTTATATAATTACTTTCAGCTGATCATTAGGATTTGAGAGCTCATCTTATGTAACTGATCGTTTTTCAGTAGTTGTAAATCCAGCAGCACACTTCCACTATGAGCCTTCTCTAGGCTGTCGCCATAGATTAGTGTTCAGTTGTACTGTCTAGTTATTTTTTTCTAGTGATACCTGGTATTTAATCATTAATTATAGCATAGCTATTTCTGATTGCAAAGCCTGTGATTTTATTTGTGATCTAGTGATTCCAAATCATTTGGCTGAATGCAAATGGGGATATTTTGCATGTCCAAGCTGTTCTTGAGTCCAGTGGAACTAACATTGCATTAATGGCATACATTTCTTCATTTAATATATTCCTGGGAATTGATCCCATGACTTCCATGGCTGTTGCAGGCCTTATTCACACTCTAAAATGGATAAAAAGCACTATAAAGTGGTTCATTTGAAGTCTTCTGAGGATAAATAATGTCTTTGTGTGAGATACAGCATTCAGATTAAGTCATTGGATTTTGATGTGCCATGGTTGAGTGTGTACAAGAATAAATAATGATTTAAATGTATCTTTTGGGGGGTAAACTATTCTGTTAAATACAGTAAACCAATAAAGCATGGAGCTAGTAAGCTAGTTTGCTTTCCAGGGAAAACGGATTAAATGTATACCTTGAATCCAGTGTAATTCGACTTTGATGAAAGCATATGCCAAGCACGTAAAATGTAGATTCTGTCTTGTCTATACGGTGTCAGACATGTTGATTAACGTCTCTGACCCATTGTTTTGTCAGATAAATTAATCTTCAGAGGCATTAGTGTAAATGTCATGAATTCACATCTGTTACATAAATAGATTTTCACATAATTGCTTTTATTAGGTGTGTGACTATAGGTGTTTGTGTGTGTGGGAGTGTATTCATTTTCCTCACGCAGGACAGAAAGTGTAAGTCATCGTGATCATGTTTAGAGTTCTGATTAAAGCCGGGAATACTGCAGCTGTCAGCAGAGGATTTATCTGATAGTATTCATGTGGACAGGAATTGTGGGATGTCAAACCACTGGAACATCTGCACTCGCTATTTTTGTATTACTATATCCTCTCAGATTCTACCCAGTTTTATGAAATGCAATGATGCTACTGTTGTTATTCATGTAATTCAAAACAAGAAAGTATTACATTTAAATATACTAAAAATACTATATATCGATACTTAGTTCTTAGTATCTGAATCATGCTGAATGTTGACTGTAGACGCCATATTTGTTCACACTCAAACAGAAATGACTCATAGCTGTTCAAATCATTTAGTGAGAGTACAGAAGAGCTGTCTGTGAATCCTCTTTTTATTA
This sequence comes from Enteromius afrohamiltoni, assembly GCA_034779775.1. Lineage (NCBI taxonomy): Eukaryota > Metazoa > Chordata > Actinopteri > Cypriniformes > Cyprinidae > Enteromius > Enteromius afrohamiltoni. The sequence goes on from JAUYWG010000059.1 coordinate 3,569,165, forward strand.
CTGATATTGATTTTCTCGAGTTGGTTATATCCATTGATGTAAAAATTCTTGATGTTACATTAAAGGTTTTTCGGATCAGATTATGGGGAGCAAAGCACTCTTGGTTTCTTTAAATCAAGACTGGTTTGGAGACAGCAAGCATGAGGCACAGAACGGAAGAGAGAGGAATGTTAGGGAGCACTGGACTTTAGTTCAGGGAAAATAAAAGAGCCAGAGCCAGCCCTTGAGAAGAGTGGGTTGGCCCCTGCCGTCCGGTATGATTTGATCTCATGCTGATCAGGGAGGAGAAAGCAGTGAATGAACAAGAGAGTTTACTGCCTGGGAAAAACCGAAGACTCAGCATACTGCCCTACCTTCACCATGATAGATAGATGGATAGATAGATAGATAGATAGATAGATAGATAGATAGATAGATAGATAGATAGATAGATAGATAGATAGGTAGATAGATAGATAGATAGATAGATAGATTTTTTGGTTTAATGATGCATCAAATGTTCTTAATAGGTGAAAGATCTGGAATGCAGGCAGGCCAATTCAGCACCCAGACTCTTCTACTCCGAATGACGTCATCCGGAGGGGAGCATATGTTGCTTCAAAACCTTAATATACCTATCAGCATTCATAGTGCCTTGTAAAACATGCAAGCTGCCCATACCGCTTGCACTTACACTTTGAAACAATCCATTTTAAATAAACCTTGGCCCACAGGAGATGATGGTTCTTGTTTTCAATGTTTACATATGGTTTCCTTTTTGCATGATAGAGCTTTAGGTGGCATCTGCAGATGGCTCTGTGGATTGTGCTGACCGACAATGGTTTCTGTAAGTATTATTGGGCCCACTTAGTAATTTCAATGACAGAAATGTGCAGTTGAGTGATGCAGTGTTGTTTGTGAAGCCAAAGACAATAGGTATCCAACAAAGATCTTCGGGCTTGTGCTTTATGCACAGAAATTTCTCCAGTTTCTCTGAATCTTTTGATGGAGTTATGCAGTGTAGATGATGAGATTTGTGAAATCTTTGTAATTTGACGTTGCCGAGCGGCACGTCCTGATTTTGCTGAGTTAGGCGTGTTCCTGGGTTAACATATTTTGTTGACGCTGGAACAACATTTTATTCCAAAATTTTAGTTTTGACCATATCTCTACACCTAAATCTAACCCTACCTATGAGTAATGCCTAAAATCAGAGGAAATAATAGATGACTGACACTGATGTACAAGCACCAAACACTGCTTGTAAGATTAAACTTCACAAAAACTATAAACTGGTTCTTCAAATCTGATTGGCTAATCACAATGTTGTTCCTGGGTCAATAAAGATGTTGACCCAGGGACATGCGGAACTCAGCAAAATCAGGTTCTGCTTGGGGGCAGCACTGGTTTATATATATATATATATATATATATATATATATTCTACAATCTTTTTACACACCCTATCACAGATTGGAGAGCCTCTGCCCATCTTTACTCATGAGAGACTCTCCAAGACATCCGATTTATAGCTAAACATGTTAACTGATGTCTATTAACTTAATTAGTTCCTAGATGTTCTCCCAGTTGAATCTTTTCAAAACGTCTTGCTTTTTCAGCCCTTTGTTGCCCCGTGCTAGACCTGTAGCAGTTATTAAATTAGAAATGACCTCATGTAGTGAATAAAAGTATACAATTTGTCAGTTTAAACATTTGTTTTGTTCTCTATGTTCTATTGTAAATAAAATATTGGCTTGTGTGATTTGAAAGTTTTCGTTTTAATCACATTTGCAAAAAGGTCCCAATCTGGCCCCCAGGATTCAGGTTGTAGATCGATAGTAAAGCACAGTAAAAAGATTCACAATTTAAAAAAAAAACCCATTCCTTCAGGAATCCTGTCTGAAGCACGGTTTAAGTAGTTTCCTCTCTGTAGCCTCTGAGTCCAGTGGCCGGATCCGTTGATCAGACTGCAGGAATGTGAATAATTTAGATGTTTTTGCTGTGCCCTATAGTAGCAGAGTGTTATGCAAGAGACAACTTTAATTGCCTCAGCTCACTAATGAGATGTTATTATCTCTGCGCTTTGTTTGTGTTCTTCTAAATAGTCATCCAAACAAGTGTTTGGACAAATGTCATTTCCCCCAGGATAACCCCCTTTACCGCTCACTGCTTTTCTTTCACTTTTGTGTGTTTGTGTGTTAATTACAGGCACTAGAAAGTGTGTGTCACTGTGTTTGTATTTCTCTGTGTGTTTATGTCTATGTGATTGGGAGAAATAGAGCATACATGCTGTCATTTGACGGACACGACACAAAGGAAAGAAATAATTTGCTGTCACAATTCCAAATATTACTCTAAAGTAACTGCAGGTCATTCACTTCCACTTCGCCCTGAGCTGAAAGGTTCGGTTGTGTGTGTTTCTTTAGTGCTTGGTTGAATGCATATGTTGCTGCAGAGCTTACTTGACAGGATTTCAAGCTCCCCACAGCATCATCGACAGAGAGAGAGAGAGAGAGATAGAGAGAGAACAGAAGAGGGGGAGGAGACACAGAGAGGAAAGGAAGACGAGAAATATGGGACTAGTGTGGAATTACTGACATATTTATGTGATGCTTGTAAGCTGACTTAAGGTTTGCCTCCGGTGCACAGCAGAAAAGAACAGACTAAAAGCAAACACACACACACACACACACACACCTATGTGACTGAGAATCCAAGTGAAATATCTGTGAAATGTTTGGAGTAATTTTGTGACACGCAGTTTAAAGTGAGTCTTAGAAATTAATTGAACTTCAAACTCGGGTGTTTTAGTGCTGATTATTTAGTAGACATTATTCTGGCTTTATGGAGAACAGAACGTGACTTATCTGCGACGTGTCAAACAGAGAGGTCATTTAAAATAGATTGAGGACGCATAACGCTGGCTAAAACAGGTCTCTCTCTTTTGCTCTCATTCTGTGGACTTGCTCAGTCAAAAAGCAGGACAGAGAAACTAAAGATGACCTCAACTTTAGACTGAGAGGATAGATAGATAGATAGATAGATAGATAGATAGATAGATAGATAGATAGATAGATAGATAGATAGATAGATAGA
>JAUYWG010000059.1:3575480-3596784 GCA_034779775.1 Enteromius afrohamiltoni
CACATACAAATGATTTCTGAAGGATCATGTGACACTGAAGACTGGAGTAATGATGCTGAAAAATCAGCTTTGCATCACAGGAATAAATTTCATTTTAAAACATATTTAAACTGTTATTTTAAATTGTAATAATATTTACAGTTACACTTATCTCCTGCTTTTCTCGTTGTGCACAAAGACTTCAAAAACAATGCAGTCTGAGAAGAAGAAAATGGAGTAGCAGGAATATTCAGTTGAGTAGTGAACAGACTGTGAGTGAGGGGAGATGTTAATTATTCATATCATTAAGCCATCCAGGACACCGCAGAGTTAACGGTGAACTAGAATGGGATTAATCTGACAACTAACACACACACACACATTCTCACACACGAGAAAAAGAAAAAGCCCAAACTGAGAGAGCAAAGCAATTTAAGACCAGGGAGACAAAATGGAGAGAGAGAGTCACATTCCGGCTGATTTACTGCTCTTGTCGATTATGCGCCTGGACTCCAGCGACGCATTTGTGCAGCCAACTGCAAAATATTCAAGTGCTCTGTAATTAGTGAGTGATGTCTGCCATTGATTTAACAGTAAACAACGCACATTATGGTTCTTCCTGGCGTGAAGGTTTTGAGGGATTCGAAGCATCTTGGAATTTTCAGTGTCTTCTGTGATCAACTGAAAGTTTGTTGCTCTTTCAGAAGCTCAGGGGACTTGGATTTCTGAGTTAAGGTTCTTTAAGATGTCAATTCTGCCCCGGATGTTTCATTATGAGCAATAAAAATAAACTCAAATAAAACAACTGACATATAGAGGTTTAACCAACTTAATGTGAATATAGTCCAACTAATTTGCTCTCAGGTTAAATGTTTGAGTTCCTATCTCTTATTTTTGATTTTTAGTTTCTATCTTGGTGAATCTGAGCATAATGTCAGAGGTTGTTGAAATGTCGTATTTTTTTAATAGTCTGACAAATAACAAAAAGTTTCCATTTGCTGTTTATTTAATTATCTTGTGCTGCTGTACAAAAGAAGCAACTGAGATCTCAAAGAATTTTGTTGTTGTTCTTTCCTATTGGCAGCCAGCAATGTCTCTTTTTAACTTTGTCAGCATGTGTGCGGAGAAAATGGAATGATATACACTTGTGTGTGTGTTTGTGTAGAGTGTGTGAAAACTAAAGTTTGACTGCAGAACTGCTGAATAATCCAGAAGGTGGTTGAAAATACGTCCCATTAAGTCAGAAAAGCTGAGGTGTTAAATGAAACTGTCAGCACTGAACGGTCCACAGATCCGACTCGCACCCAGCGCCACTTTAACCTCTGAACGAGCGCGAACGAGTCAAATAAGAACATGATTTCGAAACACATTTTTAAGGCTCAATGTTACAGGTAATGTAAAATGTACCGGATTTATTGTGCACAAAATGTAATGCATTTCTCTGCCTCTGAAATTAATTTTCACTATAGGCAGTGGAAAATAGGAAAATATCATATTTTATTAAGTTCCGTCCTACATAATTTCCCTCTAATATTCAGTTTCACCCAAAAAGTCTTTATGCAAGTGAATATGGTTTAAATGATGAAGTTTATTTATCCCTTGTGAGCCACAGCACTGCACTGGTGAACCAGATCCTCAAGCTTTGGTCTCTTCTGGATGTTCTTTTTAAAAAGACATTTTCTAACCGCATCTTGTGAAGAATGTTGAGTGAGGGTTGTATGTAAGCTGTTTGTATTTCACTCGGCTGTTGAACACTAAAGGAGATATTTTGAAGAATGTTGGGAACTAGCTTACTTTAACAGTATGCTATTATTAATAATTATTAAGCTGCATACACATAAACAGATAGTAATATATCAGATTCCTCTCTGACAGGACTTCATTGTGTCTGCGTGACAACATGGCCGCCCTGTATCATTATGTGCTGGATCTGGAACATAAACAGCACAGGCAGCAGAGAGGACATCTGTCTTCTTTTTCCAGCTGATGTTGTTGTACGGTTCCTGCCGCCCACACACGTGATACCTGCCAGCGCTGTCAGTGAAGACAAGCCCCGGCCCCGCCAAAAAGGCTCAGAACGGCTCCTGGTGAAGAGAAATGTGTTCATGACCCGAGTAAATCCTTCGCACTCCTATCGACAGCCTCTTGAAATCACAGAAAAGCACATAAACAGCCTGCTATAATGTGTATTTATATTTGTGCATGTTCTCATTGTCGTGTCATGGGTTCAAATTGGATTTTGAGGCACTGTAAGTCTGTAATTTGATTGTGTGTGTTTTTATGCACCCGTGGGGATTTTATGCATCGCTCTGGGTTTCGTTGTCATGGCAATTTCTTCAGATAATATGTCTGGAGATTTTTCTTTGGTATTGTGGTAAATAGCACTGATTTGATAGTCAGCAGGGACCTTCTGACCCTTGTGTGTTTGAGATCATTTCCTGTTGTGTGTGTGTTTTAAGCTGGATATTTTATTAATGGCAGGTCAGGTACAGGTCAGGCCAGCAGTCCAGATGTTCACTCAACCTGCCAACAGCAAGTACCACCACCACCACCAAAAAAACCAAACAAACAAATAAATAAAGAAATGTAAATAAATATAATATATAAATATAGTAAATATAAAATGTAAATACATTATATATATATATATATATATATATATAATATAATATATAATATATACTATTACTGGGACTATTCAAAATATAATAAAAATAAATACAAAAAAATATAATCTAAAGTATAAGTATAAATGTTACATTTTGTTTATTACATTTGCTTTATAAGAAGAAATGGTAGTTTTTTAATTTGCAATAATGGCTGGAAATTATACAATTGTACAAAGTGCTGTTAAAGATTAAAACTAGCTGAAATAAAACTGAAAATTATGTATTATATAAATATTGCATGAGAAACTGAAAATAAATAAATAAATAAAACCTTAAAAATATAAATTGTTGTAATAGATTAAATTAAATTAAATAAAAGAAATACTGAAACTAAAGATAATTAAAAAAAATTATATATATATATAAATAAATAAATGACAAGTAAAAAAACAAAAATGTAATTTCATGTGGAAATGAATGTGGGATTATTAATTTAAAGAAAAACATGGTTACATTTTATCTTCAGTTCTTATTTTGGAGATTTTGTATCAGTAAGTGTTATCTGAAAGTGTATTGAAAATTGGAACCCTTAAATAAATATTATTAAAACAGGAATCATAACTAAAGGTCGCTTATAACTATCCCTGTCACTCTCCCTGCAAAATAAAATAAAAACTCTTCTCCTCCATCTGCTGCCGTGTTTCATCCCTCTACCCTTCACTATAAAAGCAACATTTCCTCTTTCCTTTTAATTTCACAGGATTTAAATTAAATTAAGTCTGAATTTAGCTTTTATCAGGCGACATATTCCTACCAAACCTCTGATGATTGACAGATACAATGATTGAATAATATTAATTTCCCAGACACAAGCCAGGCATCATATATCTGACATGAAAGGCTACAGGTTGAGTGTTTTTTCGCTCTTGTAATGTTCATATCCAGATTTAATTTCATGGATTATGTTACATTCTGTCTTTCTCACTTTTCTTTGCATATTTATGAAGGTTATGTGCATATCTTAGCAGAATCGACTGCTCCTCATTAATATACTGGGGAACACTAGTGATTTGAGGATGGCTGTAACTAATCTGTTGGCATGCTAGATGATAATTATTGCATATTTCTGGTTTCCAGGGTTTCACATCACTGTATCACTGTATGTACGTCTTAAGGCCTGATTACCTGGGTGTTTATATATATATATATATTACAGTATTTATTAACAGAATACTTGTCCCTAAAAATGAAATTTTGCTGATTTTACTCAGTAAATTGAGTTTGTTTGGTGCAGATTTGGAGAAATTTTACATTGCATCAGTTGCTTACCAATGAATCCATTTTAGTGAATGGGTGCCGTCAGAATAAGAGTCCAAACAGCTGATAAAAACATCACAATAATTCACAAGTAATCCACACAACTTCAGTCTATCAGTTAATATGCTGTGAAATGAAAAGCTGTGTGTTTGAATGAAATAAAATCAAACAAAGAAATATGTGAATGTATTTTTGTAGAAACATCTCATATCTGACTTTGAATAGAGCACAGACCTCTGACAGATCATCAGTGTTAATTGACCTGAAAGCTCCAGACACAACGGACTAATTAATCAATGTTCTCCATTTGTGAGAAGAGAGTTGAAGAGCGAGACAAAGAGGAGAAAAGAGAGATGGAGGATGATGTACACTTTCCATCTGTCGGGTCTCAGGGGTGATGATTCACTGTAGCTCTGAAATCACCTGTCTGCTCATCTCAATATGGCTGCCGTGCGCTCAGTGTTTCACACGCTGTCCAAACACTTTACAAAATTAGCCTCTGGTGCGCACCACCTGTGTGATTTTGGCATCATAGCAGCACCCACTAATGCTGGAGGTATGACGTATATACTGTTTAACAGAGGAAATGTGTCAGCTGCTAGAGACTCTGCTGTACCATTTATAGAGCAATGTTTTGACTCATGTTTTTAATTTTCAGGTTTCATTTTCATTAAAAACAATAGGTGTACAGTAGGGTCAGTAAATGTTTACACTTTTTTTAAAAGAAATGTAAAAAAATTATGTCCAGCGAGGCTGTGTTTATGTAATCAAAAATATAGTAATGCTGTGAAGTATTATGATTTAAAAGATCTTTTTTATTTTAATGTATTTTAAAATGTTGTTTATTTTTGTGATGCAAAGCTGAGTTTTCAGTATCATTACTCCAGTCACATGATCCTTCAGAAATAATTCTAATATGCTGATTTGGTGCTCAATAAACATGTAATAATTTTTAATCTTATTATTTATTATTATCATAATTGTTTTAATAAAACTATGCTTAATATGTTTTGTGGGAATATTGTTTTTTTAGGATTCATTGATGAATAGAAAGTTGGAAAAACTACATTTATTTAGCTATATAATTCTTTTGTAACATTCTGAAAATACTGTCATGTAATTGATGCCTCTTTACTGAATAAAATATTGTACTGATATTTAAACTTTTTATGGTGTAATATTTATATGTACTTTAATTCTAGTGACATTTTATTATTATTATTTTTTTAAAATGTTCTTTTTTTATTGATAGTTTTTATTATTTTTATTTCTGTTTTGGACTTGGTTGTTTTAGTACAGTTAAACTAAATAATAATAATAATAATAATAATAATACCTTAATGTAATAATATTTAAATAATAAAAGTAATAACATTTTATTATTTTGTTTCAAGTAATAAGTAATTTGTTTTAGGTTTAGCTGCTTATAATAACCTTGCATAGCATCCAACTCTACAAGTCACCTTCACATAACTCTTTTGACAGGTTTGAAGATAGACTTTATTTAATATATTGTGCACCCTATCCAGCTGAATAGATCTGTTGATACACTAGAGGGCTTTGTCTGCAATCCAGCATTATTAAACTCACCAATTCTGTATCATTGAGGCTCTGCCTGATCCATAATACGAAGACTTTTTGTGCTTCTGTCTAGCTTTTTCTAATCTCCAGGCATAAGTTTTATTACCATAGCGGTGCCCTTTTGTGCCCCTTGGGAAGGCAGAGTTCCTGCTCTCTGCTTGCGTCCAGTTGTCTGTTAATGTCATATTTGCACTCTGTAATTCATCACTCTCTTATCAAGGTTTCTCATCAGTTCTCAGCCTCATTCATCAGGCCAACCGCCCCTGACCTTGCTGTATTCTCCCTGTTATAGATAATATTTCTGTGCAGCTCAACTGTTTATGTGCTGTCAGATATTGATTGAATAGCAGGCTAGAGAGCGTGAATGTTAATACTAGTTGATCTAAGCAATCGATAGTATCTAATTTAAGAGGATCATGTGAAATACTACATGTTGCTGTGAAGAATTTAAAATGAATAGTGTTGATTTGATGCACACTAAATTCTACACCAGTAATGTTGAGTGTGGATTAGATTTTTGTATACGTTCATTCCTTTATCCATTCATTAGTTGCATTTGTTAAGGTTAACATCACTGTTATTACTGAAAAAACAAAATGAGAGACCTGAGTCATATCTAGAGGACAGAGTGTGTGAGAGCTTTTTTGACATGAGCTGGCAATCATCGCCTTTGCGTCACTCGTGTTACCCTCAGAAAATGTCCAAAATTATTTTCTTAATATATTGAGAATGCAAAATCACAAACACATGCTCGATGTTCTGTTTTTGATTCTTCGGTGAGAGTGTTGATCTGGTGTGAATTTATGTTAGCAGCTTTCATAGCTAGTGCTGCTGTAAACACAACCTTTCAGTCAAAGGTGTTGAGCAGCACAGACTGGCATTTTTCTCTCTCTTTTTTCTTTCTTTATTTTTTATCTACTTGAAATGAAGTCTCATCCTGTATTCTTTCTGAATATCCTTTTTTACTCACAAATGTGAGGGGTGCTACTTTTCAGAATCTTTTGGTTTGAATCTATCATGTGTTTTGGTTTAAATCAGTTTATTTATTTATTTTTTGCATTGAACCAGTGGTTGGCTTTGGTTCAAATCTTTTTTGTTTGTTTGTTTTGAATAGGGTGAATTTGAATTTGAGTGTTTTGTAGGGATGTAACGGTATTGTAAATACTGTCGTACCGCAATACCAATTTTTTTTCATACTACCGTGGTCACATGACTCAATAAAACCATATGTCATATAGTTTGCTCATGCGAACGGGAGGTAGCTGATTTTGACTGATTTTGAATCAGTGTTTTGGTTAGAATCAGTGATCTGTTTGTTCTGAATCAGTGTTTTGGTCAGAATCAATAATCTGTTTCTTTTGAATCAGTGTTTTGGTTAGAATCAGTGATCTGTTTGTTTTGAATCAGTGTTTTGTTTGCCGCTATATTGCATTCAGCTTGTGAACCCATTAGCAACAGTGATGGATTTTAACTAGTTTTAGGCCATAGCCATTTTTGGCTATAATGTATTAAATCTTAATGAATTTAATTTACTTGCATGTAAATAATACAACAAATAAAATAAAAGTGCCTCCTGCCAGTGCTTTGAAACAGTGAACTTTTTGATGAAGCAGTGGATTTTGAGTTTTAAAAAGATTAGTTTCTTTCATCATATCGCCATCTACTGACCTGGCATGCATAGTAACCTACCATAGTCTTGCTTTTAGTCTTTTTTTTTGTGGATCCATGTGACAGGAGATATTTTTGACGACGTTAGCATCTGTATGCAAAACTTTAATAAAATTCAAAATGAAAACATTTCCCTTTTTATTCAATTTTTAAGTTGGGAGTTGGAATGCCGTGAACAAAACGACTGATTATATTATCTGTTTTGATGAACAGTGGCAGATAGGGGGAGCATTTGAGAGTGTTATTCTCTTGTGATGCAGAAAATCGCTTACAGCAACTCCTCAGTATTTCAAGACTTGTATTTCATTAGCATATTGTGTGTGATAAAAATCTGTGTGCCGTCAGTTGAAATCTGTTCAAGGATGTTCTCACCAACGGCTGTGTGTCTTCTGAGCAGTGTTCTGTTTTTGCTAAATCAGTTCAGAGAGTTCATTTGTTTTCTGTACAAGTATTGGTTTGCCGCTACAGTAACATGCTGGCGACATGTTTGAATCAATCGCTCCGGTTTGAAGGAAGCAATGCAAAATAAACAAGGACCACGCAAGATTTATTATTCAAGTGCTGCAGTAATACATATATTGGTTTCAATCTACAGAGGTACTGTAATATAAAGAAACAGGTTGCTTTGATTAAATGATGTGAATTGTACTTTTTAAAGCTGATTCTGTGATATCGCTTGCATAAAGTATGTAAAGCAGCAAAATAATCACTCCTCTGATTCTGGCTGCTTGTTTTTATAAGAAGCCTCTGTATTGATCAGAAATTTAGACTGTTATTAAAACATTCAAACTGACCGTAAATAATGAGTGAAAATAGTAATTAAGAATAATTTCGATAATTTTACTGCATCCTTATGAAATAAATCTATTAACAAACATATATACTAAATATGGCATCTGTAATCTTTTTTTTCCCCTTTAAACAACTTTTTTTATTTATTATTGCAATATGAATATTTAAAATGACCCACATATTGCATCCATATGAATTGATCCCTTTGTTAAAGCTGGCTGATATGAAGTCAGGAAAACATTAATGAATATTTAATGCCTATCCATGGGGCTTCAGTATCTTTAAAAGGCAGGGTACACAGCTCTTACCAAAAGCTCCTCCTCGTCCCTTGGGGGAAAAAATAACAGGAAACAGAGCAGAGCAGGCGGAAGAAATAATCAACGCGAATTAGCATACTGTCTTTGACTTCTGGATGACACTGACTATTCTTGGAAAGCCTGTTCTAATGCATAGATCCTCATTGTGCCGAGAGCCGTTATATCCACAGGCCAGGGGCTTTGAGACAGTATGAAGATGGTAGATGTGAGAAGAGAAAAGTGTTGTTTATCATCTCAGCTTTCTCTCTTTTAGCACATATCATTATCTGCCAAAAAACATCTTGAGAAACCAAGTCCACTCAATTTGGAGATAAAACATGCTTTACCGAACAAAAAACAAATCTTACTACCTCAGTATAAAACGCTTGCAGTATTTATTTACTCAATTTTTATTCATGTCTCTTAATTCCTGTGTTTCAGGTATTTATGAACAGACGTTTCTTATATAACTGCAGTGCTCCAGTCCTGGATGTGAAGATTGCCTTTTGTCAGGTGTGTGTTCCATACAGGTAAATTAAAAGGTAGAGTATTCATTCACTTCCATTCTGTCCGTCATTCTTATGGGTGTGTCATTATCTGAAACAAATACTGGTGACAGCATGTCTGAGGCCTTGAGGAAGATGTGCAGCTTATAGGATCAATACTTTGCTACATTTCAAGCCATTCAGACTGTGGTTTCCCAAAATGCATTTAGAACATCTTAAGATCACTTTATATATGCATGCAGGTGTTTTCTAAAATCAATGCGGTCATACAGATGCATCATTCCAATTAAAAGCTTTTAAAGGAAAAGGGATATTCTAAATCGTTTACTCACCCTTGTGTTTTTTCTTTCTTCTAGGAAAGTGTTATGATATTTTTTCTGTCTGAAACATAGCACGTTGTGGAAATTAAATGGGTTTTAAATACTGTTCCATGTTGGCTTTAAAAGGATAGTTCAGCCAAAAATGTCAAACTTTCATGTTATTCTGAACACAAAAGTACAGAAAAAAAAACAGGGTGTGTAAATGCTGATTTTTGAGATGTACATCTTCCTTAAATTCTGGGCTCTAGATTTTGACATATATATGACAATATAGCTTTGTTGACCTGATTTATAACATTTTATTGTAAAGAGGTTGCAAAGGTTTTCTTTGAATTAATTATGAATTGGAAAACATAAACTCGCAATTCTAAGAAATTAAAAATGCACACTGAGTCCAAAATGTTTGTGTGCATTTTTTTATTTTATTTTTTTTATTTGTCATGCATTCCTATCAAAATGCAGGCTATGGATTCGAAAATAGAAAATCGATTCTGAAGGTTTCTGAGGCAGTGTGTAAACGTATATTTTTTTCAACATGCGCACATTTCAGTGTGCAATTCAGTTTTTGAAATCTTGAAGAAAAAAAAAAGACTTTTGAGTATAATTGTGAGTTTAAATCTCACAATTCTGACTTTTCTTCTCAAAAAATTGCAGTTACCCCTTTAGTTTTTTTATCCAATAACCCAACAAACTTCTAAAGACATTCATACTATAGGCAGCATCAGAATAGACTAACGATGCATGGTTTTACATAATACAACTTTCTTCTGATTAATCTAAATTTGAAGTTAAGCATCTCTTTCCTGAAGAAATCACAGTAGCACAGCAAAACTTATTCTCATCACCTGTCAAAAAGGCCTTTGGTGAGATGTACAGTTCACAGGTCAAGACGGCAGTGGGTGGAGTTGACTAGCAGATAAAAAAAATCACTTTGTTAACAAAAGGTTGTAGGTTTATATCCCAGAAGGATCGATCCATGAATCAACACTGTGTCCTTGAGCGAGACACTTAACCTCTGTGTACTCCACAGGGACTGTCACTGTAAGTGACTGGGGGTCACTTCAGATAAACGACTGACTGACTCCTGAACCAAGTGTGTTTCATGTCCCTAAAAGTGTATCAGCTCTGTTGGGAAACAAGAGACTTGGCTCTGAATTGATTCCGGTAGATTTTAATGCTAGCATGTTGCTAAGCTATCAAAACAATACTCTGAAATACATAGAAGTGCCTAAAGGAATAGTTAACCCAAAAATCTAAATTCTGTCATTAATTACTCTCCCTTATGTTGTTCCAAATCTGTAAGACCTTTGTTCATGTTCAGAACACAAATTAAGATATTTTAATGGAATCTGAGTGCTTTCTGACATGATCAACACACAAAAGTGTAGCCGCTGAACAACAACAACAAAAAACTATTGCTGGTTAGGTAGGTTATGTACATGGGATACTGGTTTAAACTGCTGCTTTATGGTGGTCTTTCATCCTTTTCTGTCCGAAAATTTCAGCGAATATTTAAAGTGTCTGCCTTATAAAGCTATCTTGGTAGGAAGCTCAACCTGTTTTGGAATGAAACTAGTTTTGCTACAACAGTCAAACCAAACCAAAGCATTCTATGCTCAATTCTTAATGACCACGATTACCACAAATCTAAGCAAATTAGCTTCAAACGACCCCAGTCAGTTTAATAAAGGGGCCACTGCAGTGAAAAGTGCTTTATGAAGCACGTACAGCGCATACAAAAATATATGCATATTACTCTCTCTATCTCTGACTAATTACCATGTAGCTCGCAAAATGATGTGGACAGCTTCCTCTCTTGGTATGGCCATGAATACGTTCACTATGTGACAGTTAGTGCAATCGATTACACAGCTGGCCCTTGTGCCAGCGCTGGCATGAGCGAGCTTGATCATTTAACTTAATAGTCTTATGCTGCATATGAGATCTTCAGCCAAGCACTGATAAGTCTTCTCTTTAGTAGTGAAACTAAAATGGTACGTGTATGTATCATCCCCTGCAACTTTATTAATATTTCACAATTGCAACATAATTACGTGAAATAAAGATGTAGCTGGGATATGTAAAGTTGCTGTTGTGAGCTAATAAATATAAGTCAGAATGGTGAGAAATACTGACTTTGATGGTGCTTCATATCTCAAAAATTAGACTTTATGTCTTACATCATTGTAGTAAGCATAAACTAAATCTGAAAGTATCTATTTTTATTTGTATTTTAATACAGTAGTATATATTAGTGCTGTCATATATGTGTATATAATATGTGTGTGTACTGTGTATATTTATTATGTATGTACAAATACACACAGATACTATATATATATATATATATATATATATATATATATATTTATATATTCACATAATTTATATTATTTAGAAATATATTTAATATATAAACATGACATATATATTTTAAAAATATATACATGAATGTGTTTTATGTATACTTGATAAATATATACAACACATACATATTATGTAAACAAAAACCTTTATTTTGGATGCGATTAATTGAGATTATATATATAGTAATAGTCATAAATAGTACTAATGTAACTAAAATAATTTAAATGTAAATAAAAACCTAACATATTAATAAAACCTATAATAGTCTTTTACAAATACTAAGATGATGCCCACAAAAGTCTAATTTCTAGATGTTTTATATTCTTAATTTTGGCTTGTAGAAATAAAGACTTTCTCAAATGAAATTTAATAGATGCGATATTTGTCTTCACTCATTTTCAGTTTTATCTATACCTCTTTATATTGGTTATTGTATGACTATTAAAGTGTATGATTTGTAGCTCAAACTGGTTTTTATGACTTTATGGATATGCTTTTTTTGTGCTTTGTCAAGTGCTTATATCAACTGTCTAAACCTACTTTGATGTTCTCATCTCATGCATGTGTCCATCTTTTTCTCCGCATCCAGGGATTTGGCAAACAAGTTGATGTTTCTTACATTGCCCAGCATTACAACATGAGTAAAAGCAAAGTGGACAACCAGTTCTACAGTGTGGAAGTAGGAGACTCCACCTTCACGGTTCTCAAACGCTACCAAAATCTAAAGCCCATCGGTTCTGGGGCTCAGGGAATAGTGTGGTGAGTACCCATAATGCATCGCTTTGCCTTTTTATTGCGAAAAGTCCATATGGCATAATGCTTCTAAAATGTCTTCCTGATTGAGGCTTTGGATTTTTGAGAGGGATATTTGGAAGATTCTTGGCAGGTTGAATTGCAGTTCCCAGTAGACAGCAGCGTTGCACTCGTTGCGCTCCCCAAAAACCAAACCCTGTGATTTTTATAATGAATTTTGAGTCGCAGACTATTCGCCTATGGGACTATGGGAAATCTGGATCAAGGTGGCCCTCCCTTTTCCCCCTCCCCCAGTCATCTTTGCTTGCATCTCAGTTTCAGTGGCAGCAGTACGGTTTTGCGGAGAAGGCAGCGAGGCAGGACTGGACTGTTAATGACGTTGTTGATGCGTTCTGGCTGGTTTGCTGGCTGCAGTAATCCTGCCTGCTGGACGGACAACCCTGATCTAATTTAGCTTCCTCTCCTCAGCAGCAGTCACATGATGTAGCATGGCAGCTGTATTAGCCTAACAAATGCCACATCATTCTCCAGAGAGAAAGAGAAAGAGAGGCAGAAGAAGGACAGTTTAAAAGGACTGCAAAGTCACATGTTTTTCACAGGCCTTGATGAAACTGATGTGGTTAGCTTGTGTTGCTGCAATATTTTCCAAAAAATTATAAAAAATGTAAAAACCTAGAGGCTAGAAATATAAAAATCAAACAAAACTGTGCAATTCATGTTTTGCAGTTCATGTATTCTGATTACCAAAACTGCACAGACACTGTAAAAGTGCTGATTTGATTATTTGGATGTTTTATTAAAAACAAATAATAATAATAAAAAAACACAATTTCAGTCATTTAACTTAATTCAAAAATATGATTATCATTTAAAATAAACGTTTCTATTTAAAAATATTTTGTGGTGCGCTGTATATATTTATTAAATTAAAAAACAAAAGGTTAATTCTTTACTTTAGTTTAATATTTAATTGTTTTTAATTTTATAATTTCAAAAACAAAAGGTTAATAATTTTATTTACTTAGAATTTAATTAAGTTAAATATTTAATTTAATTTAATTTGAATAATTTCAAGTTTTATTCAATTTGTATTTATTTGATCAAAAATACAGTTAAAATGGTAATGTGAAATATTATTACAATTTAAAATAACAATTTTCTATTTAAAAATATTATTTAATTCTGTGATGGCAAAGTTAATTTTTTTAAACTGTAATTTCTCCAGTGTCACATGATGCTTCAGAAATAATTTTAAAACTTTCTTATATTTATCAAATAAAAACAACAACAAATTATCATATTGTAAAATATGTAGGTTATGTTATTACAATCTTTTCATGACTTAATCCTTTTCACAGCAGATTTTTGCTAGCTTGGTCTGTGGAGTTATTAAATGGATCCATCATATCATTCACAGTCCATGTTAGAAAGCTACACGCTGAATATTTAGATGACGCAGTGCTGCTTTCCTGCAAGTAATAGTCAGAGCTATGAACATCTGGCATCGTGCCACTCCTAAAGGTTTTGCTGCTAATAATTTATCATACCACACACTTGCACACCATCTCCTGACTATGCTGGAAAATCAGATTCTTACCTTGCACAATTCTCTCCTATATTGCATGTTGGGTAAAAAAGATGAGTGCCAAGAAAGTAAACATGCGAGTAAATACAAATATCTATAAAACAAACAGAATGCCCCAAAAATTATAAGCATCTGTTCTGTATTATATAATCTGTTACGGTACAAAGGCAATTTCTCAAGAAGCAAAAGGATGCTGTCAAACTCTAGATTTCTGGGCCTAAATAGTCGAAGAAAGTGTATTTGTGTTTTTTTTTTTTTTTGCGCATCGCATCCTTTATTCAGAAAGGATGTAATGAATTGATTTAAAAATGACAGTAAAAACATTTTTTAGACACCGAAAACTGGAGTAATTGTGCAGAAAATTCTGCTTTGCATTACAGAAATTAATTACATTTAAACATGTTCAAAAATTCAAAAATGTCAGTGTTTTTTTTATTTTAAAAATATATTACAATATTGCTGTTTTCACTTTTTAATCATATAAATGAGTTATAAATGTCAAAAAAATGTCTTTTTAAAAAAATTATTTTTACCTACCCCCAACTTTAGAACAGTAGTGCACATTTATCTAAAAATTACTATATTACTTCTAAAACCCAATGAGTAATACTTAGTAGCATTAATGTCTGAAAATTGACGATTATGTAACCTCTCGTAACAAAAAAAACACCTTTATTTACATGTTTTGTGTATGACAGGCCACAAAGATATTTGTCATTTATGAGAGAAAAATAATGAGAACACAAACAAGTTGATAGGACGGTTCTGAGCCGAGCTGTTGTACAGCTGGAAGAGAGGCTGTGATGAACTCTGTGATGAACTTGGTGTCAAGTTAATTACACTAGGCTGTGATTAATTTCACCAGGATGTCACCAAACTCCACTACAGCTGTCAGAGACTTTGTCATCTTTTCCGCTTCTTCTAGAGTTGGGTTTGGGGTGCGAGATGGATTGTGCTTTCATTATAGTGCTTGAACATAATTTGTTATGTATTTAATTTAAAAAGAAGAGTTTTAGTAGTGCAAAAACGGCTGGAAAGGGGTTTTTTTTGTTGTTTTTTTAGTGGTATAAAATTCTGTTACCATATGGGTATCCTCAGCAAATAGAATTTAAAGGAGTAGTTCACCCAAAATAACAATTTGCTGAAAATGCACTCACCTTCAGGCCATCCAAGATGTAAATGAGTTGGTTTCTTCATCGTAACCAATTTGGAGTAATGTACATTACCTGCCTACCAACTGATCCTTTGCAGTGAATGGGTGCCATTAGAATGAGAGTCCAAACAACTAATAAAAACATCACAAAAATCCACAAGTAATCTACATAACTCCAGTTCATGAAATACTGCCTTGTTTGTAAGAACAAACCTGTTGCTCTGATGGCACCCATTCACAGTGCATCCATTGGCGAGCAAGTGCGGTATAGTTAAATTTCTCCCAATTTAATTTATGAACTATACAGTCCACTGAAAAATAAAAATTTGTTAAAAATGTACTTGTATGAAAAAGAATGTTGGTAACCAAGATGTTTTGGTTCTTATTGCATTTTGTTTGAAAATACATAGAAAGTCAATGGAATCCAAAACTTTGTTTTGCTTACCAACATTCCTCAAAATATCTTCTTTTGTGTTCCGCAATATCTGTGTTTGTTTTTTTTATTTTTGGGTGGCTATCCCTTTAAATTTCCATCTGTTTCTTATTTAAATATATTGTATAGCTTTGGAAGACATTTGGATGAAACTGGGTTTTGTGACACTTTTTAGAGCTTATCCTTATGAATTAATTCACCAATTATCATTTTTATAAGTTGTAAAATAAGTTTTGACACTCACCTTTTTGCATTTCTTAAAATAAACACTACTTTTAGATGCATACGAATGATAAAATGTTCCTCACATATATCAAATTTTTACTAGTGTGTCTGTGGTTATGTCAAGTCTATTCATACAAACCTTGTCTTTATCCTGTAGCGTGAAATGTGGTGTTCAAGTAGTTAAAATGGTGTCTGGCTTGTGACAGCTGCCTGTAGGCAGGGCTCTTGAAGAGCGATGCTGCAATCCATTAACCACCTAGAGAGACAGCCGTGACATCATCTTTGACACAAATGGGTATCTACGGCCACCATTAGCCAAAAAATCTCTCAAACTGCCGTTACCATGGACACATCGGTTCTCGGTTCCAAAAACATCCTATAGAAACTTTCCTGATACAGCTCAGAGGATATCTTACCGGCTTAAAATCGCATGATTTCCTTTTTGTTGCACTGAAATAATAGTATAATTTCAACTGCAAAAAAAATATTGCTAGTAAATTTCGTAATTATAAGGACCAGCGAGCAATATTGATAAATGGTGACATTTTAAAGGGTTAATTCAAAAAGGTATTCTTGTAGTGTCATTAAACTAAAAGTTGAGCTGCTAACGTCACATGGACTGTTTTATTGTGTTTCTGGATCTATATCATTTCGGTTGTGTTGCTGTCTATGGAGGAGCTCTCTGACTTCATCAATTATATTAATAATAATAATTTTGGTTCTGAATATGAACCAAGGTCTTACGGGTTTGAAACGACACAAGGGTGAGTAATTAATAACATAATTTCCTTTTTTGGGGTGAACCAACTCTTTAAATTGGAACGGTTTGTTGTCAACATTTAACATATTCGTAACATTTGCAATTTCTTTTGTAATGTCTCTTTGGTATAGATTATCCTGTAGGTTTTCTTTCACTGTGTGTGTCTTGTCTGCGTGTGTAAGGGTGTGCTTGTATCGTAGGGTTTTTCCTCACCCCTCCTAGAAAGCCTGTTTTGGTGTACCTCACCCCCTTCTGCTTTGACCATCTGCCGTACCAGCTTTAACTGTCCGCTCACATAATCCATAGGTGAATCAAAGATCCATACGCACCTTGGAAATCTTGATTTCAGACTGTTAGAGTTAGAGGTAAACACCAGTTGTAGTCCAGTGTGGAGGTTTTATAAAAGGTCGCACAAGTGCCCAAGTTTTATTCACCCAGAAGGCTTTTTAATAGGTTTTTATTGGGGATTAAAAGAGTGAAGGTCGGACTTGACTGTTGAACATGGCACACTTTCAGCTTTTCAGTTTTGCATTCTTGTCTGTGGCTCCATGGGTTCATTTTTCAATCATTAAATTTCCAGGACCTGTGTGAGTCATGTTTTATTAACAATGTCACTTCAACCTTTACCAGCGCATGTCAACATGGTTAAAGAGCAGACTTTTTCAGTGCAGCCTTGTGGGTTGAAGCATTCGGTCGTAAACCTCAGCAGCTTTCAGAACACAATGGCCTCTGGAAGCACTTCTTGTACCTGGTCCAGTCGTAAAAATATAGTGCTTTAAACCAACGGCTCTACTGCTGCATTAACCAGGTTTTCTTACTGCCTCGCTGAGGGGATATTCAATGTGTGTGTCTGTGTATTAATACATACTTTTAGTTTTATTGTTCGTAGTGCTGTGCTGTCCATCAAATTGATCAAAATTAATCACATCACAAAAAAAGTTTTTGCTTGCATAATATATGTTAAAATCTAAATTAAAAAATATTTTATTATTTAAAAACCAAAATAATTTAGATCATTTATAATATAAATTATGTGAAAATAAATTTAGACGGTAAATATATTTAAATATTTTCATATATATATATATATATATATATATATATATTATTATTATTTTTTTAATCATGTTTTTATTGTGTTATTTATTTATATTATATATCAATTTGTTTGATAATATTCATGTATTGTTTATTATGTATTATTCATATAATTGTAATATTATGTATAAATATTATTTAAGAATTATTTAAAAATCCCACACGTTTTTGCTGATAGTTTTAATAATTTTTAATAATTAAATACTTCCTTAAATAATCATTCAAACAAAGTTTTTGACGCCCTCCTATCATGCTACTACACAAAACCCAGGTGACTAGAACTTTATGCCTGTCTGGTTTTAATTTACCATAATCCTCAAAGTAAAAGACAGGAAACAACTGAGAGGGGACCCACCCACTGTGATTCATTAAAGCTTTGTTGTGGTTAATTTATTTAAAAAATTAATTAATTGCCTCCCTTTGGCCCCCAGATATATCGTTGATTGAAGAAACAATTTTAATTTTGAAATTGAATTGTGAATCGTTAATGTTTGGGATTAAATACAATTTATGTCAGCCTGCACTTATTAGAGAACACTAATGTGTTATATCACAATGAGCCATTGGCAACCTTGTTTTCTGCAGTGCTTTGGGATTGAAGCCACACACACACACACACACACTGAATGCCTTGGCCTCTCTAATCCTGTATTTTCCTGTGGAGAGCTGCGGCTCTTGCATAGTTAATGAGAGCGGTTTTCCTGGGTTGTGAGTGACTCCAGGTTTAACCCTTTCCTCATATTGCTATTCGAGATTATTGCTCTACTCCTTTCCACCGATTGATAAGCGAAGGTTTTCCTAAAGTCAGCGCATGATTGACACACATTTGTCTTTTTTTTGTGTTAGATTATTTTTGTTTACTTGGACGTTATTATACATGTATTTACTGTATATAAGATTTGTAAAAAAGAAAAATGTAAAAATATTATTAACTGATATGAATAGAGTGTTCAGTATATTGTCAATTTTAAAAAAGATCTGTGTGTTTCTGTGTATATATATATATATATATATTTGCATACTGAATTATGATTGCATATTTGCAAAAGAAATGCTAATACTGTTTATTTTATGGCCTTCTTAAATTTAAATAATGAAAATTGTAATGGGCTACAAATTGAAAAATCATTTGTGGCCAATGATTATGGTGTTATGTGTTAAATTCTACACTGAGTATGGACTGAACATTTAAATGATTTTCAATATCATTGTTTTCCTACAAATGAATATGACTTTCTTTCTCTGTCTCTGGCAGTGCTGGATATGACGCCGTCCTGGACAGAAATGTGGCCATTAAGAAACTCAGCAGACCTTTTCAGAACCAGACTCATGCTAAGAGAGCATACAGGGAGCTGGTGCTTATGAAATGTGTCAATCACAAAAACGTGAGTGTCAGATCACAGTATCTCTCGCCCATTGTTCCATTGGATGGGCAATGCTGCTAATAACTGTTTCCTTTGAGACAAAAAAGTGAAACTTCTCTTTATATGGCTGCCATATTGAACATTGTTGTATAATCTTGCATGGCATACAAACCTCAGACCGAGAGAGAGAGAGAGAGAGAGAGAGATTGCATTAGCTGATGAATGACAAAGTAAGAGAGAAAGCGAGTAATATTATTAAAAGACAGAGAGGAAACACTTTTTTGGCTACTGAAGAGCAATGCTGCTGGCAGATCTGCTGTCCTCCTCTCTCTCTCTCTCTCTGAGACTGGGGTTATAAAGGACAGCTGGAACATGACAGAAATACAAATGTGCTTTTTCTATCCTCCTCACCTCTTATCAACTGTTGACAGTCCTTTTATGGATCTTCAAGCCTCTTTTCGAGGAATATAACGTGGAAAAGTTTACCCACACATTCTAAATCAGTAGTTCAAGGAATAGTTTCTAGATAAATTATCGTTCAGTCATTATTTAGTCATCTTGGTGTCGTACCTTTGTGCTGTATCATAGAATCCTTTTGTAGTTTTTATTTGAAATTATATTTTATTTGTATATTTAAAGTTTTAGTTTTGCTGTGTTTTTGCAAATTTTCTTTATTTTCTTTTTAATTATGTTTAGTATTTTATTTATTAGATTTTTTTATCATTTCGTTTTTTTTGTTGTTTTTGTAGTGCTCTAAAATTAATTTAAATTGCATCCAAAATAAAGGTTTTTGCGTACATAATATATGTATGTGTACTGTGTATATTAATTATGTATATGTTAAAACACACATATACAGTATATATTTTGAAAACATTTACATTGATAGATTTGTATAATTATATTCTTATAGTTTATATAAGATATAAATATATTTAATATATACGATGAACATAATTTTTTCTTAAATATATACATGTATGTGTTTGTATTTATATATACATAATAAATATACACAGTATACACTCTTATTATGTAAACAAATATTTTTATTTTAAATAATATTTGATTATTTTATTATGATTAATTGCGATTAGTCGTTTAACAGCACTATTTGATTTAAATCTACAAAAAAGTGAATAGCAGAAATGTGTTTTTATAGGTTTATTAATTTGTTCAGTTAACGTGTATAATAATCGTTTCATTCTAAGTAACAACATTTTATGATTGAGGTTTAGTTAACTTAATAGTAATATTGAAATAAAAATAAATACTTTTTAAGTAAAAAACAAAAAATGTTATACAACAACTCAGGTTTTTTATTTTTATTTTTGCTGAACTATTCCTTTTAATAATTATTCCAACACAGCATTATATAACTTCATGACTTACTAAACTTCTTCTCTTCAATTCTCCTCCAGATCATCAGCTTATTAAATGTCTTCACACCACAGAAGTCTTTAGAGGAATTCCAAGATGTGTAAGTGACGTTTGGAGATTTTCCAGACATGAAGTCATCTGATTATATCATATAAAACATCTTAATTGATTGCAGCTAATGTTAAAAACACAATCTTAGGTCTGGCTCTGAAATTTGATTAGTTAAACCCCTTTGAATTCACACACACCTTTCACTGTATATATATATGTGCATATACCAAACTAACCTAAGGAAAGAAATATATTATCAGAAAGAAAAGGGGACATTAATTGCTTGATTGCTTTGAAAGTGCTTTCATATAAACATTATTAAAAATGGAAATGTTCTTGATGTATTAAATGCAATACCTGTATAAACATTTGCTGAAAAACAGTGAATAGTCTGCTACAGTAAGGTGATTTATCATATTTGAGGTTAATTGCAGCATGCCCTGTGGTGTTTGTGTGTATACCAGCTCAGAGTAAGAGTGATAGATCACCTGCAGTCTTCGTGCTCTCGCTCTCTGGTTGGTCCCTGACGCTTGAATCTCGTGCCGCCCATGCTTTCATTTATTCTGCACGCTGTGTGGACTTAATCTAGAGCACAATCAATATGTTGAGTATGAAATGTCTGCTCAGTCACAGCCGGATCATTTGAGTGTTAAGATGGATGGAATGTGGGTTTATGCAGAATAAATGACTGGAAATCAGCAAACTAGCTTCAGAACTGTGGCCAGCCAAAATCTAAAACAAAATCTGAAACCAGTTTTCCCACAGTTAGTTTGTCATGTTAAAAGTTTTGACCTTTAAAATTCTTTAATTTTGAATATATATATATAGTTTGCTTATAAATAAATGTACCACAATAGGGAAATAGGGATTTCATTCATTATAATACATATTTTTTAATAGTATTGAGTATTATAATAATAATAATAATAATAATATTAACATTACATAATTATATTATATACATTATTTTACATATTATAGAGATTTTCACAGACATTTATAACTGTAATTATTTATTATAAATTATTTAATATAAATATCTCTGTATTGGATTTTCACACAACTAA
>JAUYWG010000059.1:3616107-3650133 GCA_034779775.1 Enteromius afrohamiltoni
AAAAGACGTGATGAGTTACACGTGATATAGTATGTTTACTGGCCATTTCATGAGTCACCTATACATCTCTCTACGACGTGGTCTGTACAGATTCACTACAGTCTATTGCTATTAAATAATCCCGACTAATTTTTTTCTTCTGTCTTTAAGTGTATATATAGCATATAATAAAAATATACTGAGGAAATTGCTTCTAGTCTTGAAAGCACGTTACATTTTCAATCAAAGGGACACGGGTGGTCCACGACCTATACATTATGGAGCAGAAGGCTTCGCGTAAAATGGTCAAAAGAGTGAGAAGGTCCTGATAGAGGTGTGTCTGCGACACGTGACATCAAGTGTGACCCGATCAAGTCCTGAAGAAGTACTTCCACTCGGACGAAGCTGAATCAAGAAGAGACGTTTATACGCCGTAATACTAGGTGATAAAGAAATGCTTTAACCTTAACAAGGCGGGTTAGGGGGGGACAAACAGATACTTGTAAAACCAACAGAACAAATCTATACATATATCTACAGGTGTATGCATACAGAGGACTGCTCTCCAGACAGCGTTTTTAGTAGTAATGAGGGCCGTGGCGTGCGAGCGCTTCCTCCCATGCAGCAGAGGGCAGCGTCTCTATTTGTCCTTGTTCTCGTAAAACTCCGCCCAGCGGCTCTCAAAGAAGCGGCGCATGGAGTGCCCGGCCTTGCCCACCTCCGACGTGTCCTCGTTGAAGAGCTCGCAGTTGTTGAAGACCAGCTGAGCGTCTGCGGCAAACTCCTCACAGCTGCAGTACCTGAGACACACAGACGCCAATCATAGATACGCTCTTTTAACATCATGTAGATTTAAACATATGCCGAAATTTCAGCTTTACATGTAAATAAATTACATTTTAATGTATTAAAATAGTTATAGTAAATGTTAAATTTACATTTCAATAATGTGTCAGTATAGTTAGTTTTTTCCCTGTATTTTGGATCAAATAAATGCCTTGATGAAGTTAAGAAACATCTTTAAAAACAAATTATATATATATATATATATATATATATATATAAAATTTCTTTTTTTTTCTCATATCATACATAAATATTTAATTCTAAGATGCATTTTTCTTTTATATACACATGCATGTGTGTATATTTATAAATTATATATGTGTATAATGTATATATTTTTTGTGTGAACAAAAAATTATTTTGAATGCCATTCATGATTTGACAGCACTAATATATATATATATATTTCCATGTAAATAATTATATTAACATAATTTATATTATATATTCATATATTTAATATACAAATGAAACAGATTTTTTCTTAACTATATATATATATATATATATTTGTATATACATAATAAATACATATACATTTATTATGGAAACAAAAACTTTATTTTGGATGCAATTAATAATTTGACAGCACTATGTATATATTGTTTAATTTAATTTAATATTAAGTAATATTTTAATATTTAACATGCACTTCCATTTGGGCTCTGTGAGATTTAAGTAAGTAATAAAGTTGTAAATTCAGTAGTACGTTTTATTCAACAAGGATGCATTAAATCAAAATATATTCAAATTAATGCTGTTCTAGTATGCAAAAAATAGGCAAAAAAGTAACAGGTTTCACAAAAATATAAGAAAACATTTAAAACTTGATATTAATCAAAAATATTGAATGATTTCTGAAGGATCATGTAACACTGAAAACTGTAAAAGGTAAAAAGTAATGATGCTGTATATTAATGTGCATCACAGAAATAAATTACATTTTAAAATTAATGAATATTAGAAAAAATATAACAATATTTCATAATATTACTTCATTTTTTTAATCGAATAAATGCAATCTTGGTGAGAAGAAAACAGAATTCTGGACAGGGTAAATAGGTTTTTGTCATCATCTAGAATATTGCTGTTGTGCTGTGATGTGACTGACGCTCTCAATGTGATGCGATGTGTAACTAGCGATCATATTTTGCCGGTCTGGCACATTTCTATAGAGAGAAAGAGAGAGAGTAAAACAGACAGCGACCATGAAGCTGACAGCGATAAAAAGCCCTTGCTGAGTCAATGTCACCCACCCTCTTCATTTTTTCTTCTCATTATAAAGGGTAGCTTCTGCTTTCATCATTTATCATATTGCCCCCCACCCCCCACTGCAGTCATGCTTCAAAATTGCATGTTTGAAATGTTAATCTCAAATGACAATATGGGCAGTGTACTATAAAGTTATTAGAAATCATTGAATGGGTATTAAACAGCTGCCTTCTATTAAAACGAAAGATGTAGGCTGTCAGTCAAGTAAATTAGCTTGTAATGTTATCGTAGGAAGCCGTTTAAGAGGTTATTTGCGCTTGATTTTTATCAAAAGCAATCTCCTTGTGGGTTATTGGATTGGGGAGAGCTCCTGTTCAAACAGACTCTGTGAAGGATTTGAGGTTTTCTGGGTTGTGGATTTATAGAGCAGTCAGAGCAACTCTCAAACCTGATGATGAAAAATAGGGACAATTTGTCCTTTTTTCAGGAGCCTTTATTTATGACTTCATGTAGAGCATTAGCTACACCTAGTGGTGTAATATATGCTTAATGTTTTTTGGTTTTTTTTATAAAGGCATCTATCTATATATAGTTATTAGATATAAAAAAATGTATAACGTAAGGTATAAGCTACAAGGCAATATTTTACACTCACATTTAAATATTGAAATTTAAATAATATTGTAATGCTTATGTATATATATATATGTGTGTGTGTGTGTGTGTGTGTGTGTGTGTTTGTTAAAATACTATCGTATCTTAATATTAAGTATCTATATATTTTATATATATTATCTATATATAATAAATACACATCCATATATATATACAAACGCTATTCTATATATACAAAAATTTTCTTCAGCAAAAAATATATGACACATTGCGTTGTTAGGGTTTAAGATAGCGTGATTTGTGGACATTTGTATAAATGGCTTTTAATAAATGACTCAGCATCCTACAATATAACCTTATATTCAAACCCAGTCCATGGACTCCACTCTTAAACAACCCACTTTCATCCCTTTGGGATATTTCAACATATTTTATGGTTCCTGTACCTTTTTAATATATGAACATGTGCTTGCAAGTCTTCGCCCTGTAGAGGGCGCTGTGGCTGTGCTTCTTTTTTTCGTTGTAACCGTTTTTCCCCCGTTACTTCCCTTAGCGCAGGTGCAGCCGTGAACAGCAGCGAGAGCCTCCCCCCCTCCTCCTCCGTCAATGACATCTCCTCCATGTCCACCGACCAGACCCTGGCCTCCGACACCGACAGCAGCCTGGAGACCTCCGCCGGACCACTGGGGTGCTGCAGGTGACTAACCGCCTGCCTGCGCAACCCCATGTTCTTCAGAAGGTGAACAGCACCCGCCAACCCCAACCAGAAATCCACAAACCTCGAAAACATGTAATTACGAAAGAAAAAAAGAAAAAACCGAGTGAATATATAAGTATAAAATAATGTATCACGCGTAAATGACGACAAAGTATGCGTTTTCATTCAAAGAAACGTCTGGATATGTATATTTATGAATCTTCACTAGTTGCTTTGCTTTAAATCCCCCTCATATGGCATCCACAAAAAATAAAATAAGGAGACTTTCGAAAAAGAATCTATGTAAAGTGTACATTGACTGGCTGATATCTAAAACCTTGCGATTTCTGTGCTTCACTCGATGTGGCAGGGTGGGCTTTTGTTTTAACGAGCACCTATCTCAACCCTTGTTTACTGTGATGGTTTTTTGCTTGCTCCGGATGTTTTCGGACGGCCGGTGTGTCTGTGTGCGATAAAATAACATGTACAACGGCGCCCCCTATCTTTTGTATATATGTAATTGTGTACAGTTGTGAGGCGTTCTCAGAGTGGGACTGACGGCCAGTAGAGGGAGTATTTGCACACCTTGCCACATCCCAGCTAACCACCCGTTTCCCTTTGCCTGTAGTCTTGCATGGTCAGAGATAAAAGTATCTAAGCTAATTATACATATATAAATATAGAGAACCGTGTTTATATAACATTTAAGGGTGAGTGTGTGCATTTCTGTCGCTCGGCAGGAAGTGAGGCTGCTTTACAGGAAGCCACTGAGGGGTACAAGCACTGTCGCTGTCATTTTATGCCTTTGTGTTTGTGAAACTCTGACTCTCTGCGGCAGCCTTGCATGCTGTACCGTCACCCTCGAAAGGTGTGTGTAACTAAAACGAATGCAGGTCGAGAGCATGCACCTCATCCTCACCTTTTGTTCCTCACAAACAATCATCTCCAAACTCATATTTTTGTGTTGTCCGAAGGAAATCAACGTGCTTACTACCTAAATTTCAGCTGTAGTTTATTTATTTATTATCAGATCTGGGAAGTGCCTTTGAAATAATGCAGTTTCCTCCTCAAATATATAGTAACGCGACGGCGCTGATAGAGGGTTTCCAGGTGGTGTCGGATGTGTCAGGTCTGTTTACCCAATCCCACAATCCCCTATTCATGTAGATCTCCTAGTGTAGAGATCCAAGTGTCTGATTTAAGTCACTGTATGTTAAAAAAGAGGAACCTGGGTTCATATTTCTACACTGATCTGTTTATAAACCCCAGATCTGAGTACTACCAACACTAGTCACATGACCAATTCGTACGATTTGTCTAAAAATCAGTGATGGATAGTTTTAGGGGCGGAGTTAGGTATAGGTCATTTGTACAAATTCACACAAATTGTTTGCACGTAAAGTATGTACGATTTAGCAAAAATCGCATGAATTTGTTCGAATTAGCCACCTCGTAAAAAAAATATACGAATTGGCGTGAGACTGGGCTGGTACTACAGTGGTTCTAAACTGTATTCAAATACTTGCGCCACATTTAAAAATGTCATTGAATTATCAAAATACAACAAAATTAAACGAGGAACATACCACTACCACAAACCATTTACGAGCAATATAGCTACCATTTTAATATAGCGTAAAACATACTAGGTTTTTAAATGTGTCATATGTGTCTGAATATGTTTTAGGGGCCACTGTTTGTTGCAATGTAACCCCGCTCTTCACGTTGTTACGTTTTTAAAAAAGACAAGTAATGTAGTCTTTCAAACACACATGGCTGATGTTTTTAGTGTTAGATAAAGATTAGCTTCATTGAATAAACATTATGCAGTACACAGTAAATTGAACATATAATATTTAAGTTGTACGGTTTTGTTTTGTACCTGTATTTGTCCGATTTGATCCGTGTACTAAACATTTTAATAAAGGGATGAAATACACATTTTGCGTTTATTTATGTAACAGAGCTCTCATTTTCTGACTTATTCTCACCCAGAATCAGTTCTTTCATTGTTATTATTATTATTATTTTAAAGTCACTGCATGCTAATGTATATGTTTCCACTTAAAGTAATAGTTCACCGTAATAGCAAATAGTTCAATTTGCGAAATATGCCCTCAGGTTATACATGAACTTGTTTCTACTTCAGGACAGATTTGGAGAAATTTAGCATTCCATCGGTTGCTCAACAATGGATCCTCTGCAGTAAATGGGTGCCGTCAGAACGAGAGTCCAAAAAGCAGATAAAAACATCACAGGAAAAGTAATCCAATTAACTTCTGGAATCGATAACCTGTAATAATGCGTCATCCAGTGAAAAAGTCCATCTCTCGCATCAAAATTTTGCACATTTTCACTTGCAAAGACGAGACAAATTTTTCCACTGGAAAAAGCAATATTATGGATAGAGGATTGATTTTTTGGCGGCAACTGTTTCTTTAAGCACATGTAGAAATATGCTCAGATTATGCTTTTGTTTTTACATTAACGCTAATCAAACATGCATACCTTTATCACCTTTGACATCGTATACTGACCCTTATAAGATAATCTAGCCTTCTGTTGGACACTTAGAGCTGACATCTTTAAAAAAAACAACAACCTCAGATATCAAAAAGCCATTAAAAAACGTATTTGTTTGCATGAGCATTAGTAGTTTCTCTGACTAATCAAACATTTTCACCATAACAATCAACATCACATTTCGTATCATCTCCAGAGAGGGGTTCTGGGGGGTCTCCAGGCTCTGCAAACTACTTCAATATGGCTGCTGATGATTTTACAACAGGGTGGACACGTACATACAGTAGCTTTTGTATTTCAATTGTTAGAATTCAATACTAATTGTAAAACGTTGCGTTGTGTATGCAATTTGTTTCATTTTAGAATAGACGGACAACAATGTGGTGTGCCATCTTGCATTTTATACAGGTTATTTTTCAATGAAAGGGCCCTTGGGTGGTGCACAGGGTTACTTTTGGTGAATCCATCAATCATTTAAACCAGTTGTTGCGAAATTAAAATTAAAGCGTAACTGTAAGGTTTCCTTGAATTTCAGCCCAGGAGTGTGTATATCTCCCATGGTGCTTCAAATAACAAACGCTGGGATCGATTTTCGGGATGGCTTCTGATCAATGTAGGTGTCAACACTGAATGTTTGTACTTTTTCACATTGTTATAATGCTGCTTCTGAAACCAGCGTCCATTATAAACCTGCGACCCAACGCAGAAAAGCGATATTCGTGGGATGCCACTGCTTTGGCATTGTGGGTAAAGTACTGAACGTGGCAGTATGTTCTGTATTGTAGAGTTTGACTTTGGCTTGTAGAAGTGGGAGTAGGAATGTAACGATTGGAAATGATGTAACTTAATGTGCTATTATGATGTCATCATTGAAACTCAAACTGATTGGTCGAGATGGTGGCCTTTTGAGAAACGTTCACTGTTAGACAACAGAATTGTAAAATATTCCTAAGTTGTTGGTTTTTTTTTTTATTAAAACCATTCATTAGCCAGTCTTGTATGTTCATGGATAAATGCATGTTCAGCAGCTCCCAGTAAACACATCTGTCTTATGTTTGAAACGACTGTGTATTTAATGTTCTATTTTAGTATTAAGTACATAATTCCATCCAAAACAAACCGCACAACAGTGAACTGCTGATGAATCAATGTGTCGCTGCAATCAAAGGAAACACTCAAGCAATACAGACCACATCATCGTTACTATTGACTCCTTTCACTTTCTTTCCATTTTCTTACATTTTTCCTTCCTCTTCCTTTATTTGTTCCTTCTTTTCTTTCCTTACTTCTTCAGTTCCTTCATTTCATTGTCTCATTTCACTTTTTTTTTTCTTTTTGTTCTTTTCAATTATTGTTTCCTTTTCCTTTTCCTTTTCTTCGTCCTCTTATTTCCTGATGGTTTCCTTCCTTCTTTTTCTTTCTTAGCTTCCTTCTTTTACTCTCCTTCCTCCTTTTTTGTTTCTTTTCCATCCTTTTTTCATCCTTTCTCTTTCTCCCCCCACCCCCCATCTTTCTCTTCCTTCTCTTTGTTTTTCTTTTGGTTTCCTTTACTTCCTGTTCCTTTTCCTTTTCCTTTCCCTTTTCCTTTCCCTTTTCCTTTCCCTTTTCCTTCCCTTCCCTTTTTTTTGCTCGTTTCCATCTTCTTTCTCCTTCTTCCCTTTCTTTTCCTTCTTCCTTACTTTTTTTTTTTGCTGTTTACTTCCTTCCTGTTTCTCTTTCCTTTCCTTTATTATTGCTTTTTTTTCCACATTTTTTCCCATCTTCCCAGCAGACAACAGACGTCTATATAACGTCAGGCTGAGATTGCACATGACGTCAGTATTTGACATCAATTTAACGTTGACTTAATGTTGTATTTTGGTTACACAACCTAAAAACAACTAAATAATAACATCAGCTGACTTTCGTATTGGACATCAATT
This sequence comes from Enteromius afrohamiltoni, assembly GCA_034779775.1. Lineage (NCBI taxonomy): Eukaryota > Metazoa > Chordata > Actinopteri > Cypriniformes > Cyprinidae > Enteromius > Enteromius afrohamiltoni. The sequence goes on from JAUYWG010000059.1 coordinate 3,623,902, forward strand.
TAACATTGACTAAATATCAATGTGTTATTGACGTTGCATGCCTGCTGAGTTCCTTTCCTTCTTTCTTGTTTTGCTTCCTTCCATTCTTCTTCTCTTCATGTTTACATTTCTGTCTTTGTCCTTCCTTCCTTCCTTCCTTCCTATTTTCTGTCTTTTTTCTAGGGTTATTCAGTGTCAAAAAACACAGTAGTGCAATAACAACACTTTAAGTGAATAATGGAAAAATGAATAATGGATTGTTTTTGTAATCATGAATTGACGCTGTGTGCTAGTTAATGTGACGAGTCTCATGGTGATGTTCAACTCAATCAACACGTTATGGTTTCATTTGGACTCAAACAGTATTTCTCTCTCTGTGCTGTCAGTGAGCTGTTATGTTGAGAGTTTCAGATGGAGACTGTGGTTCTTTACGCAGTGCTGTTTGACATCTAATGCCATTTTCACACCTCTTGCTCCAGGCTGTTGTTCAAATCAAATTATTCTACAAATGCAAGATAAAATGAGAAGGTTGGGGAAAAAAATTAAAGATTTAAACAGCACTATGGCTTGCTGTTAGCACCCGACATTTTAAAGGTACTGTGTATGTAATATAAATATCTGTATGTGACTCAAAATAAACTCCTTTGACCTTGAAACAAATCGAATTTTCTTGAATTTGCATGTTTGTAGATTAAGACAGATAACTTGTTATTTATATAAGGGTTGTTGACAACATGTCTACAGATAATTACAGTTTAAACTATACTGTAAATGTTAGAAAGGAAAGTACATATCTTGGTTTCTAGGTGGTATTTTTAATTACCTTTGCGACAAGTTCATTTTAAATGTTCAATATGGTGTGAGAAATTAACTTTAAAAAGTATGAATGTAGATTCTGTAGATTCATGTAGATTCTCAAAAAATGCAAGGTCATAAACACTGCATACACAATAATTGAATTAACAGCAAGATTCAGTTTAAATTAGTATTTCAGTTTATATTACCATGCCACATAAACCTAAGATTCCTGATGTTAACTAATATGTTACCTAAAAACATGCAAAATTATTAAATAATTCATAATCAGTATAGATGTATAATAAAAGGACAAATATGAAAAATATGTAATTAATTTGATTATAGATTGTATATAAAATGTTAATATACAGTATCTATAGATATATCTATCTATCTATATATATATATATATATATATATACACACACACACCTATTAAAATGAAAAGTACAGAGCAATGAAAAATATGTAATTAAAAAAATTAAAGAAACCAAGAAACTTGCTGCAGTTCAAACTCAAGTAGTCTGCAGTCAGCATGAAGTTAAGGGTTTAAAATATGAATCACTCTATGATTCATAGGTAAATAGGTGATGTTTCATAGGTAAAATGAACCACTTAATCAATGAACCACTTTCTGAGAGTTTCTCAAGCCGTGCATTTCAAAGCCTAGGCCTACACCAGCTGACATAAACATTGATACTTTTTCCCTCCACCAGCGTTTTTGAAAAAGGTTGCCAGCCTCCACCAGTGTTTTTGCCGATTTGCACTGATAATACTACTATGCAGTTAGTGTTTATGATCGCACTATTTGTCATATGGATATGCTTACATACTGTATGAGATGGCTTGTTTCGGCGTGTTCCTGATTTGTGTTTTTGATCAGCATTTTCTAGACTCAGAAGACGTGTAATAGCGCCCTCTAGCGTATAACAGTCAAAACACGGAGAAATCTCAGAAGAAGAGGAAAAAAATCTTGAGGGAGAGCTGCTCTTAGTTTTATTCTTTTTTTTAATTTTCTCTCAAGCAGACCCTTGAAGAGTGTAGGAAAGTCTTGAATTTGAATAATACTTTAACACCATAATATTAAACCCTCAGAGCCAAACAAAATTTTAATATGGCACAAGTTTAGCTTTCTGTAGTTTAATAAGTACTAGTTTGAGGGTGAAATGTGAGAAATTACATTGCTACACAAACACAAAATTTGATCAAGTTATGGTAACATGGTTTTTCTAACTTTGCCTTTCTATCTTTATTTACTTGTTTGATGCCACAATTAGTTGAAGACAGAAGTCAATGACTCAGTAAGACTGAATGATGCATCGTCACTAAATTCATTCTTTCTCGAGTGTTCAAAAATGACTGGAAAAAGGCCTTGGAAATGTCCAAATAGAGTGGAAACACTTCAAACCAAACATTTCAAAAGATTCGGAATGATTCTATTTGAACACCTGCGTGAACTTGACTCGAACCCACTATAGTTCACTTTGACACCCAGGTGATTTAAAAAAGCATTTGTTAGCAGGAAATGATTTGGTATTTTTTGGCCTTGTTATGGCCATCGCTATACAGTTCTTATTTTATTTTATTCAGCTCTCTCTCTCTCAAACACTCTTGACAGAAGCATATTTATCATCTCAATAGCTCTGTCACCTACAGTGGACTTCCATCTCATTTGGTTTAGTTCGCCAACAAAAGAGGATCCCTGCATGAGAAGCACTCTATTATCTGTGTTTCTCTCCTAAATCCAGAGGTTTGTATTCTTGGTGTAAAAATATTCCTGGATCCCGCTCCTTTCTGTCATCGATAGCTCAGAGTGAAATTTGCAGGCTGTGTTTACTTTGTCCGGCTGCTTAAGCCTATTATCCAGTGAAGAAAGGTGCAGAGTGTGAGCCAGACTGCTGCAGGATGGAGAAGGCAGGCCCCCAGATGGCTCTTCAAATAGGTTCAATGAAATACACTAGAGGGAGCTTTAAATTCAAACGCACCATTATACTGGGCGAGATGACAAGGATGTTAATTCCCAGAGTGCACCAGGGCAGCACTAGAAATCTGCAGCAAATTATGCATTTTTTTGGTGTCCATAAGAACTATTTTTTATTTATTTTTAAGAACACCAAAAAATAAAAAGTGTCATTTAATCAGCTTCATGCCTTTCCAAAGCTGTGTTGATAAAGCCATTAAAAATGGTGGTTAGAAAAAAAAAAAAAAGCTGACAAAATAAAGTTATAATTTCTGACACTGATGATTGGACATTGGAAAATTGGTTGCTAAAAATTCACCTTTATCATGAGGAATAAATGACATTTAATAGAAAAAAGCTATTTTAAATTGTAATGATACAGTATTAAATACATAAAAGATTAAAAATTAGAAATGTATTTGATTGTGTCCTTGTTACAGTGTAATTATAAATTTAAGTATTGAGTAATATTAATTCACTACATGTACTTAATTAAAAAAAAAATTAAACCTACATTTTTAATAAATACCATTTTAGTATATAAATTACACTAAAACAGCACTGTACTAAAACTATTTCTTTTTCTTTATTTTTTTTGCAACATACCATTAAACATCAGAAAGATACTAGCGCTGCACTTGTGTTTGGTGTGCATGTGTGACATACAGTATCAAGTGTGACTTGATTGCAGATGAGATTTGATAGCTGTGTTAGAGGACGTGTTAGTTTGTAAAAAAAAAAAAAAAAAAAAGGAATGTAGTCAAATGTAACACTTTTATAATGCTTCCATGCAGATTTGAAAATATATTCTTGCATCGTTTAGTGAGAGCTTGTATCCAAATGAACATCCACACCTGCACATACACAAATGCATTACAGTGAAAAAGTCCACCCAGATTCAGACTAGGTCAATATTCTGTGTGTTTTGGTGCAGTTGTTTTAGTCTCTCTTTAATAATTATAATGATTAGGACATTTCATGTGTGATCGAGCCCAGCGACTGATCCAATGACAACACAATTTAAGACACGTTTAAATGAGGTCACATAATTTAATTTCATGGCATTTCACTGAATGCATCAAGCTACAGTAGAAGCATGGACAATTGCGACAAGGCAAATGACCCCACAGGGTTCGAGAGATGAACAAACCCCATCTCGCTCTTCATTTTAACAGACTTCCTCCCATCTAGCACCGTTGCAAGCAAATGATGTGAGACAGGCACAAATGACAGACAGGCTGAGCGTTTGCTGTGTTTTCACAAGTATTTACAAGGTTTACTTGGTTTTGGTCATATGGGGAATGCTGTGGCACAGCAAAAAATGATTCTCCACTAAAAACACCATACATTTTATCTGAACCATTATATATGCCGCATCTCATAACGTACCATACTGAAAAAAAACATAGCAACTCGTATGCTTTAAGTGCAAGGAAAAGCCTTGATATAAAAGTTATATGTAACACATTGAGAATTCTCTGTTTAAATATCAGTACATTAAACATTAATTTGCATTTATACAGACATTTGTTTTTCATTGTGGAATTTTTGACATAGTTTCTCCTTTATATACACAAGAGGATACATGACAGCTCAAGGACACATTTGGTTGGATCACAAGAAGAAATAGGAGTGACATTCGTGCTTCTGTCGTCCTTTCAGTCCTTCTAAAACTTAATGTTCAATCATGTAATGATTCATTCTCTCACATTCAACCACGACTGTCAAGAGTTCCTCTTATTACTCGCTCTGAGGACAGAATTGCATTCTTTTGGTTTGAAAACCATTTTTCATTTTAACATCCAAACTGCATCCTCTGATTCAATCCAACAACTGGTCCACGTTCAGTTCTGAAAATTTGGCTCAATGGGCTTCTCTCAGCCGTTTCGAACCTTTGTACCAAACGTGCAAAGATGCCGTGAAGGTTGATTTAGTCCCATTCTGTCTGAACACAAGCCCACACGATGTAAAGTTAATGGTAACGTTAACGGCTCACTGGATCCAGATGGTGTTGGCTCTGTCGGGCTGCCGCGGGTCTGCGGTCAGGTCTCCGAAGGTGGAAAAGAACTGCTCCATCTCTTTCTGCAACATCTCGTTTCTCTTTTCTGCATCATCCTTGGCTCGCTCTGCATTCCTCAGCTTGATCTCCACCATGGTGTATTTCTTCTTCTCCTGGTCCAGCTCTTCGTGTAGATTTGCCATCACCGTCTCCAACTCTAGATTCCGAAGTTCCAGACTACAGGGAAGATGTGAAAAATTTGTTGCATCTTTCTCAAAAAGACTGATGGCTGTATTAGATCAAAAGTCTGCTTCTACTAAATACTGAGCATATTATATTTTAGTTTTTCTTTTTTAATAAATCTGCAAAACATTTAAACAATTGTGTGTTTTTCTGTCAATATGGGTGCTGTGTGTACATTAATGAGGAGAAAAATCAACCTAAATGAGGTCAATAAGTAGGTCACAGTGAGGTCAATAAGTATTTGATCACTGTGTGATTTTGCAAGTTCTCTTACAATGTGATTTCCAGATTTTTTTTTTAGGTTCTGTCTCTCACAGTGGAAATGCACCTATGCTGAAAATTGTAGACCCCTCCATGATTTTTAAGTAAGAGAACCTGCAAAATCACAGGGTGATCAAATTCTTATTGACCTCACTGCATATATATATATATATATATATATATAAATTATTTATTTATTTATTTTATTTTTTGCAGTTTCTGTCCCATTGGCATTTTTTTTTTGTTGTTGTTGTGACAAAATATCCAATACAGCAATAGGGAACACAGCCACATATTTCTACCACAATAAACAGTGTATTTGTACATTTAGGTAAGTTATTTATTTTGTTTATTAACTTATTTATTGGTATTTCCTTTAAAAATACAGAAATGGAACCTGACTTTACATTTCCATTAAAAAGAAAAAAATCATTTGTTTTATTTTCTATTTATTTTCAACTTTATTAAAACTGTGAATAAAAACATCACTAGTTAATTTTATGACTGAACATGACTCTCACCTCTTGATCCTTGCCTCGTATTCATTCTTCTGCTTGAGCATTTCCTGTTTGAGACTGGCCACCAGGCTGTGCAGTGCACTGTGATTGGTCGGTCCATTTGTGGCGGCAAACGTATCGCTGTTATCGCTGCTGCTTGTTCCCCTGCTTCCCCGGCCTCCTCCGTTACTGGTCCGCTGCTCCCTATCATCCACGGTTAGTCTGCTGTCCTCCTGCACCGGCCCATCCAACAAAGGATCTTCAAAGTTGCTACCAAAGAAGTCCTGCTCTGGGCAGGTGGTCGTGGAGGAGCGGCAAGAAGTGGAGTTTTCCGGTAGAGAGATCTCACAGGACGAAGTGGACCACGTGGCGCTATCCACACTCTGTTTGTCCTCACAGCTGCTGCTCAGACTGGGCTGCACCACCTGCTGCTGGTGGATATGGACGTTGTCGTACGTGGACAGACGGTTCTGCTGGTGCTCGGCTTCTCGACTTTTAGCCTCACGCATCGTGACGTGACCGTTGGGCACCCAGAGTCCATTCCGTGCATTTAGAGTCCCATTTGTCACATCTGCGCTGGACACGCCCATTCGAACAATGCCATTCTGGACGCCCATTTTGGTGCCTGAGCCTTTTATCGCACCCGTCCGACGGGCATGAAGGGTTCCCACGTTTGGTAGAGTTTGACTTTTCTCCTGATTGGCATCTCCCGAGGACGATGAAGACGAACTGAACGATCCATTGGTGACAATCCCGCTCCCTTTGCTAAATGCTGGGTTCTTTTTCACAGAGAGTGGCGGACTCCGGGCCACCTCAAATCGCTGTCCAGTAAAACCATTACGTGGGCAGCCTGAACGAGGAGAGCCATTGTCAAGAGGAGCCCGGCTGGGTGATTCTGGAGCATCCCAAGTGCACTGTCGCACCCCACTGGTGTTATTGTTCTCTTTGTTTTGAATCTGACCATTCGTAGGCCGTTTCTGCATCTCATTATTGTTATTATTAACCAGTTCCAGAGTGGTGGTATGGTCCTCGTCGGGTGGGAAAAGAACATCATGGTGGCCAATCAGAACAGCCATCAATTGTTGGACCAGTACTGTGCCTGAACACATGGCAAATAGATTACTCAAACGTATTCCAGATCCAGAGATTTCTGGAGTAAGAGATGTGGAGAAGACCTACCTTCCATTATAGTCACTGGGTCCTCAACCTTTGGCCTTAGAATATTTGGCCCAAAGACTGTGGCCAGATTTTGTACACTCATTTTATTCACACCTGAGTAGGACTGAACTTCATCCAAAAACCTGGACAAGAAAGAGGGGTCATAATGTTACAATTGATATTTCAGAGACTGTATGCACAAGGTTGAATGTGTAGCAAAAAATAAATAAATAAATAAAAATTGAACTTGATTGTTACAAACAAATATACATTTATTTCACAACAAATGAATGCAATGCAAAAAAAACATGGTTTCCGAACTTTAAAATGTATATTGTGTATACAATATACATTTAGTTATTTAGCATACGATTATTATTATTTTTTATGGTAACGCTGAGTTAATTGACTTATTCGCAAAAAGAAAGGAAATATTTAATTCTTGAATGCATCAGTGTTTCTGAGTGAACAGACTCACTTAAAGACAGTCACTTTTTTCCTTCACAAATGCATCAGTGTTGTTTAATGAAATGATTGAATGGCTTGATCAAGAACTCACTCAAAGACAGTCACTTATTTAGTTCTTCAATCCAGAAGTGTTTTCTGAACTCAGTGACTCACTAAGAGACAGTGACTTGCTTTGTTCCTGAGTGCATCAGAGTTTTTAATTGATTAAATTAACTCAGTTACTGACTTAAAGCCAGTTGCTTTGTTCATGAATGCATTAAGGTTTTTGGTTGAATCGACTAATCGAATTGACTCAGTGACTCACAGACAGTGACTTGCCTTGTTCCTGAATGGATCAGGGTTTTTAAATGAATCAGTTGATAAAATTGACTCAATTGTTTCATTGACTATTGCACAAAACTATTAATGTTTTTTAAAATAATATTTTGTGAAAAGCCACAGCTGAATGGAATAAAATACAAAATCACTTACTTGCATATGTATTTAAGCAGATTGTAGTTTACCGGAGGTAGACCCTCTACCTGCCTTCTTAATTCCTTCATTCCCTGTATAGAGAGAGATTTAAAAATATACATCCGGGATAAAAAGAAACACAAATGTATGCCTTTGTTTAAACTGATTACATTAATTCAATTTTAAATGATCTGGACTAATATGCATGATTAAAAGATGTACTGAATGAAAAAGCAATTAAACCTAGCCCATTGCTTTTAAAAGTCTTCCTAATTGACTTTAAATATTCATATTGCCATTTATTTGGTTATTACTACGCTATTCGTCTAGACATGGGTCAGTGAGTTTAACAATTGATGACGGTCTAGATTTAATGATGCGCTCAATTCCAGATCTGTTTTTATCATGGTCGATATGTCTTTTCCCTGCAGGCTCTCTGATAAAAATGACTTCGCTGCAGCACACGAGAAAGCTATTTCTCAAAAACAAATGGGTCTAGTACAGCTTCTGGTTCATTTGAGGGACTCTCAGAGGTTCGCATCTCCTTCAAAACCTCAAGGCAATAAATTAAATTCAGTGTTGCAAGACCCTGTCTTGCACTTTGAATCTATCCTGAAACCATTCAAAAGCCGTTGGCTGGCACGCAGGTGATTCGCGTGAGTCAGAATGAAGCTGTTTCTTTTCCTCCGGGTCAACCCGTTCTTGAAAGTAAGGAATCGATGCATGCAAGATGAAAGACGACTGCAGGAGAATAGTGGGATGAGTCATTTGCCATTCTCTCAGTCTGCTGGTGGGAACCGAACTCAAAAATAAGAAATAGCAAAAGGAGGGGGAATAAAAAGGTCAGCAAAAAGTCTACAGTGAGGCTCATTATCTGACTGAAAAAAAAACTAAACAATATCCTTTATGTTTTGTTAACTTGAGGAATTGTGTTGCTCAGTTAAAAATGAAGTTTTACTAAACAGGGCAAATTATTGCCAGAGCACAATTCCAAAACAGCGCAGATGAGAGGGGAAACTTCTGCAGGTGATTTGCTAACAATCTCTTTTACATCCCGATCAACGCAAAATAACAAGCGCAAATAAAAAATAAAGTAAGCTGCAAATTTGGTGGGTTTCATCATTAATAACACATTAATAGCGAAGACATATGAAGAAAACCATTGCACCCTTGAGTAATGAGACATGTTACAGCCAGCAAGTATGTACAACAGGATTATATGCCTGCAATGTGAAGGTCGATAAGAGACGACTCACTGCATCCTGGTCTTTGCTGAGGAGTTTGGTGCAGGCCAGAAACTCTTCATATTTACAGAACGGGATGACTGGCTCTGGCAGCTCTCTCAAGTACAGCTTCAACAAAGATGCCACGGTGTGAACGTCTGTGTTACTGCAGAGAAAGATGGAAAGAAAAGACATATTCATATAATAGATTTAATATAATTGAAAATTTTAAAGTGTGTAAAAACAGTGTAGGGCACTTTGAATGACAGATTGTGGGTGTCCATGTGTCAGTATCCCTGCCGATCTAATGATGAGTAACAGGAAGCTGGTACTAAATTAAAGAAAGCACTGATCAGTCCGGTAATGTCCCCATGTGACAATCCCGTAACAAGCTGGATTTATTGACTCTTGGGCTGGACAGGAATAGCAGGCATGTGTATAATGTAACCGTTGCATGCATATGCTGTGTATTGACCCTTCATAATTATCACCTTGCTTCAGACACCAGTAAGATCTAAATATGAACGGTGTTAAATATGCAGTGTGCTTTCTCTTCCCGACAACGTGATTGTGGAGCCCTGACAGTCGTTGCTAAATTTGCAAGTTGAAAATAAACCGGGGACGCAGCTGCTGGTGTTGTCTGCGGCATTTGGCATTGTGGAAGTGCAGAGAAAGCTTTTTCTAAGAGAGAAAGTGTACATTTTAGGGTAATGTGAAGGGACATTAGTTTAAACATAACTGCACTTTCAGGCAAATAATGGATAAACATCTATTAAATGGTAAATGGGTCATTTGGAAAACTGCACAACGACAAACATGGAAATGAGAGAAAGACAAAATAAAAAAACCTGAATTTGTCTTGCTAATGTGAATACTTGGGTGCGTATTCCAGATTTAGAATGTGCTTCATTGTAATGTCAGACATCTGAAAAGATAGAAGTTTTAATATAAAGTGAAAGTATGTGGAACAAGTTTCAGAGGATACTGTCACTGTTCACTGTCAACTGCATCTTTTCACTTTGATTTGTTGCTGGAGCCAGAGTAATCGTAGACTTAACAAGGAGTCAATTTAGGCATTAACGATTCACTATATTTCATTTATTTCCACGCATTTAGTAGAAATCTTTATGCAAAGGGAAATAGTCTGCATTCAAGTCTATAAGTTTGTAGGTTTGTAAGGATTTCTTTTTTTTTCCGAAAATAAGTCTGCAATTAAATGATTAAAATACAGTAAAAACATTTTTTTACAATGTAAAATAAGAGTGAAGGGGAAGATGGAGCCTATAGAGACGCAGTATAGAGAGGCCATATTCTTCATTTTATTGATTCTCTTCTCTTTATTAATTTTCATTTAATATTAATTTCGATTATGATCACACAATGAATCAGTATTTAACTCATTAAATTACATAATCATATTTCATATGTTGAACTGTTTGATTTAATAATTAATGTCATCCAAAGAGGTCTCTAGGGGCTGACTGTGTTTCAAACCAGGCCCCGAGGTCAAACGGAGCCTGGCTCTGTGTCTTTGTTATGTCTTCCCTTAGGTCATGAGGTTCTGGAGAATCAAGAATCAACTGTGACGTTTATGCATAAGATAAATTGTCAATCCAGTTCTAGTAAATTGTATTTTTACTTCATTTTGCCTAAGACTGTGTATGCATACTGATAAGGCGCTTGAGTGAGCTAGTTAGCCTTAAAGTAGACTTTTGTTATGTGTGTGTGGGTCTTCTCTCTCTGAATTGCCCGGTTTGCTGAAGGAGATTCATATTTGGCTGTCCAGAAGCCCTGGTGCCCAAATCATCATCATCTTCTTCACCTTGAGAAGTGCAAACGTCCATCCACGAATGTCTGAATATTGTCTAGCTTTTGGGACTAATCAGGATGACTAATGTATTTACGCAATTAGCGACCTCTGAGAGTATCCTTATGTCAGTATGATGTGAGCAGGGTAGCCTACGAACCATCTCCGACTCCTGGTTTTCATTCAACAAACACCTGGCCCTGGGGTCATAACTGTTATTTCTTTTTAATATATTTGAACATGTCATTTATTCCTGTGACGCAAAGCTGAATTTTCAGCATCATTATTCCAGTCTTCAGTGTTACATGATCATTCAGAAACTGCTGCTCATATTTCAAAATGTTAAAAATATTTGTGCTTAATATTCTGTGTAAACCGTGGTTATTTAATGAATCGAATGCTAAAATTAATTGCATTTAATTAAAATTCTTTTGTAAGTGACTTTATTCGATCAAGTTAATTGAATACATTCTTGCTAAATACAAATATTAATTAAAAACTATTCTTGTCCTCAAATTTCTGAATAGTGTTTACTGTTTGAGCTAAGGAATCACCAGCATTTGTTTACATTTTGCTTAATTAAGTTCAAATCCTCCATGAATCTTGCATTTATATTTCTCAATGTGCATGTTCCTGAAACAAAGAAACGCACTGAAGAGAGATGATAAGGAGGCAAAAGAGATAATACAGAAAATCTGGAATAATCTGAATAGAAAAGTATGCCTGTTTGTATTCATGCAGATTCCTTTCACGTTCATATCAGACTGTAAGTGCGGTTTGTAAATGCAAGTACCAATCAAATGACGGCTTCTCTCCACAGTCGAAAGCATCCTGAAGATCTTTAACAAGGTTGGCTTGTCCGGGCAGACGGAAGAGTCCTTCTTCTCGAAGACCCCAGCGGCGGATGAAGTCCACACACTGCTCCACCAGCATGGGTGCCATCTTATTGCCATAACGACGTTCATATCGAACCGTCTCTTCCAACTTCTGACCAAAGATTCCTAAAACACAAACCCACGAGGACCAGATAAGCTAAAGTTTAGGAACATTATAACAAGATTTTACACAATTACTTTAAGACACCCCTGCTTAAAAATGTAAATTAAATTTAATTTAATTTTAGGCAAAAAAGTGAGGAGAGATCTGCTAAAGAAGCCTGATTTAAGCTATTCTTCACATCATGCTCTTTGAGAAGAACTTCCTCTCCTGCCCTGTTCTTTTGTCTGCCTCAGTGGGGCTGAAAACAAGCGTGATTCACATGTGGCATGCATATGAGCGGGGATTAGCCCAGACTTCCTGGAAGCTTTGGATCGGTGGTGCTTTCCGGGTCTCCGGACGCAGACATGCGGTACAAGATGGAACAAATTCAACTAAGCCTAGAAGACAGGAAGGGTTTTGCCGCCTTTTTGATGGAGGGGAAAAAGAGTTTGGACAGATGAGAGAAACAATATTTCACATTTTCACAGATTCAAAAGAAAGTCTTACCATGTTTGAAGCTGACACAACTTCTAATTTTACGGAAGACGCTTCTGTGCATGAAACTGTAGTAAAATAAGGAATGCAACAAGGTGCATCCGAACTGTCTGCCCCTGAGCATCTTCAACAATAAATCCAAAGTGGCCTACAATCACACTACTGCTGGAAAATCATCCAAAATGTTATTTTCTTCCACTTACAGTCTTGGGAAAAAGCTTTGGGAACTTCCATGCCCTGCAGCTGGGCATCAAAATAATGAAGAAAAAATCCTTACTTTCTATATCTGTCCCTTTCTGGATGAATAAACAAAGAAGTTTCCCGTGAAGCATCTCTGGACAAGCAATGTCTGCTATTAACGGTGACCACACAGGTGTAAGATGGTGATCTGGCTAAAACACAGGAACCCAAGCAGAAAAAAAACTTAACATAGACATTCGCTTGGCTTCAATTCTTTAATGATTAATGCAGAAGCTCTTGCATGAGTTTCTTGTTTCCCATGGAAAGAGTTTGTAAGGAATCAGCCAAACTTAATCTCCTGACGGTTCTCCACTCCGTTCAGTGAGTTCACCTGGTTTAAACTGTGGTTTATGAATCCTCAGGGCTTTAGTATCACCTTTTGGTTGAGCTTTTCTTCTGACTTTCACTTGACTTTGCTGTCCCTGTATGCAATGGCAGTCAATTAACAACACTGGACACACACAGTGCTCTTTGTGCTCCTGCACGGCTCTTATCCTACAAAATATCAAATATGAGGAGCTTTCAGACCGGTCTCCTCCTCTCATTACAGTCTCGCACCTTTTAGGTCTTCCTGCCTCATTTCAGACCTTTGAGGTTGCCTCTGCATTTTTTGACGGTCTTTCCTCAATTCTTTCTGTCCCTCGTTACAGTCTCGCATCCTTTGAGCTCTTGTAGTTTCTTTGGTCTTCTCTCTTCTGATCCCTTCTCTTCATCTCATCTCATCTCCTTTTCGTCCACTGATTCATCAGATCGCCTTGAAACCAATCCCTGTATATTCTCTCTGCACTACTCCTGTACGTCTGGAAGCCGAGGCCGTTCCCTTCTTTAAGGAGGTCTGGATCTAAAGGGGAGGAGACGAACTGCTCCATCCAGACCTGACCTGTACTTCATACGAAAGGGCCAAAACAACCCCTCCTCTCCATCCCCCTAAGGTTAGTGTTAAAAAGCTGCTAAGCTCTTAGCTGTGTAATCGTCTGTTGTGGCTGTTCCCAGCCTTCTGCCCTCATTCCTGCTTTTCACACCGCCGTGATTTTGTGGACATTTGAACAACGGCGCTCGGCACAAAAAGCTCCAAAATAGCCGTGAGCGAATCACTCTCAGGCTAGGATGTCTTCTAGGTTATTGGCGCAAAAGGTTTTTTGCAGAGAGATTGTTTTAATCTTCTATAATAGAGAATAAAAACATGAATTTGGAATGAATATTCTTTATTTAGAATGTATATTCTTTGTCTAAACCTTCAAGTCAGGATTAACAACTTAAACAATGAAACGAGTACAGTAAATGTGCATTAAAATGAGCTCTAGAAGTTCACAAAGATTAGACATGCCAACAGCAGCAAATTATGACTTCATTAAAGGGCCTGTATTAGATTTTCACAGTCATAAGCCATATAGGAGCTGCAAACTGTGTAACACATATCGATATAGAAATTGAAGTAATTTTCTTGACTTTAGCTCAAATCTTATTGCCTGGGTTTAATTTGCGAGAGTCAGAGTGCTCTTCATAGGAAGGACTTTTTCTGTAAAGTCATCACAAAACATGCTTTTTAATATTCTTTCAGATAAACTCATTGCTTCACATGTCTCTCAAAAATAATATTTAATAGAGACTCTTTCTTTTGTATAAATATTGCAGTTCTTGGCCAGAATGAGCTTAAAAGGTTTGGTTATTTTATTTGGTAATTTGTACACACTAACTATACACTAAATTAGTTTTTAATAGCATGTATAAATTAAGTTATGATATAGCTTTTACTTTTATATTTTCTTTTTAAATGTAATTTAATTAAATTTGAGTAATTTTGGTATATGCTTTCATTATATATCAGTTTTTAGTTTTGTTCTTTTTTTTTATGCTTTTTCTTTTGAATTTAATATTAAGATATTTTTTCATTTCTATGTGTAATTTATTTTGTTTATGAATCAATTAAATTGCAGTAAACAATATGTAATAGTTTTATTTAACAATGCCAGCACCGCGTGGGACTACAAGAACTAGAAGCATATTATCGCAAATTTTAGTCCTAACTAGTCAGTGTCTTGTGTTTTCATTACAATATGCTGAGAAGCTCTCATTGATCCAAAGTTGTTTCTGTTCCTGTGCAGCATTGCATCTTCTGTGAGGACAGATGTCTTTCTTAACACTGCTTGTCACATGTAGTTTGAACGTAGTGATTTTTGAAATGATTTTTAAATAAAGCTTGCATTATCGGTCCCTTGGGTCACAAGTAATTTCATAGAGTTCCTTGTTTAGCCAAAGTGAACTTTTAAACAAATAAGTGATCTCTCTTGGAGCACACTGGTAGTGTCAGCCTCAGAGGGGTCAATACTCTATTAACTACAAAGAAAACACATTTTTGAAAGCCGATAAAGTCGCACTGCAAAATAACAAGTCAAAATCTAATAACTTCTGACTGGGACCTAATGAATTATCAGCTTCTTGCAGCTGCACACACATGCTCTTATCAAATCTGAGACGGCGATGTCGAAGGTCAAGGAGAAGAGACTGGAACACACACATGCACTGCAGCTGGGTGGTCGTGAAACACCGCAGGACCCCTACAGTGGGATATTGTACGTACTATTTGACTCAGTGACCTTTGACCTGTGGGGTAAATCAGCTGACTGTGACAGGGAATGTCACTTTCACAACTACAAATTTAACAAAATATGCATTTCTGAGGAATCTTAATTCTTTTGGCTAAACATATGTAAACATGAGATATTAATGGCTTTGTGCACACAAATACCACACATGGTTGAAACAAAGAGTCCATTTGTCAAAATCCAATGAACCAATTGAGTTCACAGAGAAATATTTAAAGGTTAACAAACCAAGCAACTCTATGCTGGCAGTATGTATTATAAATGACTGTGTGAAGTAACTTTTGAGTAATTAAACTGTGTGTATTACAAGCATAAAATACTTAATGCAATCAGTCTGTATCGCATGACTTGGTGCCCTCAACTCTGAGGCTGGACCACATGTGCTGTGCTTATTACTGTGAATGGTTGATTTCTGCCCACACTGAGTGGGATCATTTAGATGACCATGCAAGGGTGAGCCATTTGAGCAAACCTTTAAACTGACCTCCCAACACACCCACATATAGGCAGTTAGTTAAACTGATAAAACTGTAACGGTATTATAAATACCGTCGTAATTTTTTTTCGATACTACCGTGGCCTCATGACTTCTGAAAAAAGTTTGCTCAGGCGAATGGTGCGAACAGGAGGTAGCGGGACCTACAATTCCCATCAGCCCAAGCGTGCCCATCATTCTTTGCAGTCTGTTGTCAATACAGATCATGTTGCCAACTTAGTGACTTTGTCTCTATATTTAGCGACTATTCAGACCCCCTTGGCGACATTTTTCCCTAAAAGCGACTAGCGACAAATCTAGAGACTTCCTGGACAAACCTCAGCGAGTCTCCGGTACTGCCGCGCAAGCGCGAACTCGAGCTCGTTTTCACAGCGCGGACACGCACCTCTCTCTGCGTCTGGTCTGTTCAGCAAGCAGCTGAGAGGAGCAGGGCTTTCAGTTAAAATAGATATTATGTTGCTTCTAACTCTATTTTACATGCAAATAAAGCCAAAATCACAGCATAGCCATTTTCTATATCTTATGTGTACTTGGTTTCATTATGAAGGAATTATACATAGAATTATATAATTATAAACGATTATAAATAAGGATTTTAATCTAGATCTTGTAAAGTAGAGCTAGTTCAGTTATATTGAGAATTAGGGTGCATTTAATAACATTATGTGACCGCAGAGAAACAAGATAATACGAGACACCAACGTAATAAATATGCAAATTGATATATGACGTCATCTAGCAATCTAAAACGTTTTTTTTAATCCACCGTTGATTTACAATACAGTGTGGAAGGTTTCATAATTTTTTGTTGTTAAAAGTGAAGTTTCAAGGTTTACAGATAGATGGCTAGTTTGTATGCCATTGATATGTTCAGTGTTCATGTAAACTGTTGAATAAACACTTCTGGCACTAGTTTTGTTTTTTATGTAAATGATTCAATAAATACCATACCGTGCCATTCATACCGTGGTATTACCGCACCGTGAAATTTTGATACCGTTACATCCCTAGTCTCTAATGATGTGTAACCAGCCTAGCGGGAAGTGCCTTCAAGTTCCTACAGAGGGCGCTTTAACCCGGACTCTTTCCTTTCTCAGTTAAAGACTCTTATTATGAACATTTGTCTCCTCCCAGCTTGTTTGTTGTCATGGTTGCACATTAGTTCCTCCTCCCCTTTTGTCTTAAGTTTTAGACAAGAAAGAATTAGACAATTCTAAACTCCTTAAAAAATAAATATAGATATATACATACAGCACAACAAAAAATGACACCAGAATTTTTGATATCTTTTACTAGTGTACACTAGTAGAACACTAGTTTATTTATGTAAGTGAGGATAGTAAAATAAAGTTAACTGTGACATTATACCCAGCAATTCTTCATACAGTGAACTACCAGTAAAATTGATAAAAATAAATTAGGACCAAAAATTATTATTAAGTTTATTCTTTAATTGCTAATGAGATCTTTTTACACCACAGACTAAACAAATATTTAAAAAAGCATTGCTTGATCATTTATATTATAAATCTAAATGGGTACTTGATTATATAACTTTCTATTAAAGTTTTCTGACATTATCAAGAAAAATTTGTTCTCACGAGAATGACGCTAAGCAGGGCTCGCGCGAGCCTCTCAGCTGCTCAACCCCTGCTCAATCGACAAGTACACTTTTGCGACTTTGGAGGCGGTTTTTTAGGGGCTAAGAGGGGGTCTCGCCTAGGGAGTAATTCCATGTAGAACCGCCACTGGGTTCAAATATCATTTGGCTCCTTTACCCAGTGAGTGTGCAGTACTTATGCAGTAGTATAATATACAGCACAGTTAAAGCTGTGTATGTTAAGCAAAGTTAAACTGTGACCAGCCAATTTATATCCATTAACCAACTAGAACTTATTCTGACAAACTGGTTGCAGAAGCTCACCTCCTCCGAACGGAGCCCATATGACCCTGCGGATGCTCTTCACCCAATCCTCCATGTCATTCTGTGTGCTGGCCATAAGTAGATATGTCTCATGGTTGGATGTCATTCGCTCCCTATCGCCCCCTACAGAGAGAACATTGAAATGATGGTCAGATGCTTGTTGAGTTAAAATGCAAAAACAATGTCTTCCATGTAAAAACACAGTAGCGTTTATCATGAATATCAAAATATAACTTCAAAGCCATTATGCCCATACTGGGTTATAATAGTTAGGGCCAGCTAAATGAAAACAGCTTAAACATTCTTTACTTCTTTTAGTCTGGGAAACTTTCCTTTACAACAGCAATGACTTCTGGAGTTATTTGCTCACTCACTTCAACGAAGCACTTGTCAGCAACCAATTAGGTCTCGGTCATTAAAGATGAGTGGCAGAACATGCCTTTGTGTACTAAACCTCAATGACTCTTCTGTGATCTGTCATTAACCTTCGACTCAAAGCCATTATTTACAAATGCACAGGTGTGTTGACATCTGTGAAGGGTGCTGGGCCTGAGACGTCAGATGTTTAGTCTGCTGAGAAATGAAGTGTCTGTCTTGTATGTGAGAACAGCATGCACGGGCCATTTGAGCTGGCTCATGAAATTAAAAGTGATAAATAAAGACTTTTGACATTAGGTTTTTGTAAAGTACATTTTTAATAATAAATAAATATACAAAAATATTATATATATTTATATATATATATATATATATATATATTCAATAAGCTATTACAAAATAGTTTAAATATGAAAAAAATGCATTACTATGAATATTAATATTTGAAGTTAATGCAAAAACCTATTGATATAAAAATCTGATTTATGCAAAACATATTTTTTTTATCAAATTGTCAAATTAAAAACATTTATATAATCAACCACTTTTTAACAGGTTTTGAGAATGGGATGTCATTCAGGGAACTTAAGATCTTATTCCATCAGATTTTAAAACCTTTTTGCATTTTAACTGAAATATTTATTTTCACCAGTGATGATTCAATTGGTTTAAGCAAATAAATTGGACACACACAAAAGCAGATCAATACCGGATACATCTTGCCCCTCATCTATAAGGAGAGAGATGATTACCAGTCTTTAAAAGCATGTCCGACATGTCTTGTGCTTACACTGAGGCAGAGTTTTAAGAGTTAATGGAGATATGATTAGTGTGAAAGACTAAATTATTCATTTATGTAGCTCTCCGGGGACTCTCGCGGTCTTGATCATCGATTTTCAACCGCAACAAGATCAGTTTGTCAACCATTAAAAATGTATTTATGGACTGTCGAGAAGCAAAGCAGATGGAAATCACTGAAGGAACGACAACGGCAGAAGTGATTCCATTGATTTCTGCATGGCACCCCTCGAAATGAAGCAATTGATCATTCAGAAAAAGCTTTCAAGCACAACCTTTTCTTAGTCAGATTTAGAGACTTAGAGCTTCAGCTTACTTGCTTGTCAGATTTGCATTTGTTTCATTTATGAAAATCAGATTGCCTTCATTTGGGTAGCCAAACAAGGTGTTAAATCACAAACTCCACTCTGTATTACATGTTCTACGATTGAAAGTTTGTAGACATGGCAATGGACTATTGGAGCAAAAACTATTTAAATAAACTTCTGTGAAGTTTCATGCACCAAAATTGTGTCTAATTGTTAAATCTCTTGGCCTTTTGTTACTGTACCTTTAAAGGGCTGGTTTTATCGATGTGTTTACTACATTTATGGGAACCTGGAAACATTTCAGTTGTGTTGCAGTCTATGAAGGGTCAGATAGCTCTAAGATTTGATCAAAAAAAAATTTGATCAAAAAAAAAAAAAGGTGATCTAGCCCTTTAAGAGTTATTCCACACGTACATGGATGTGTTTTCTTTAACTAACACAACAAATAAAACCATTCAAAGGATATCTGAAAAGTCAACACAACCCATCCGATTTACATTTCAGAAACTTGCGCTAGCGTTTCGGCATCCACACCTGTTTTACAAATGGAAATGAAGGAGACAAAAGCTGGAATGTTGAGCTGCAGCCCACCGCCTGAGGCTGGAGTTGAATGGAGGGTAAGATAACGGCAACCTAAGCCAAGCCTAAAGTGTCATGGCATATGCACCGACCCGCTCACATAGGAATGCATGCATGCAACGAAGGGCAGTCTCGACAGGGGTCCGGCTCGAGCACAGTTTACAGACCATCTGCTGAAGTCTCATCTTCCCACCGCTTAAGCACAGATAACAACACATGCACACTCACACAAGAGGCCTGAACAGACTGTCTGATGACCAAGAGGAAGCTAAATGAATCATAAATGAGCCGATCTAGCAGTAAACAATGACTGTTTACCAATTAACACAGCACCTGTTTCAGAGAGAGCGGAGAGAACAGATGAATAATAGCCAGCTCAGTCATCTAAACTGCAATGCATGGCTGTTAAAGGCAGCCACTTCACATAAAATCATGTGCTTAAAAACAGTTCTAAAATACAATTGTTAGAGAGCATGATTTTAAAGCTTAAAGCGAATGCAGGCTAAAAAGCCAATCCGGTGTGTATAAATAAATGTGTATTTATTTATTCAAATAAATATATAAGCATTTGCAAAAGACTTTTTAATGCTTTTTAAAAGATGCCTTTTATGCTTAAAATACAATAAAATAAATATATTATAATGAATGTATTATCACTATAATTACAAATATTTTATGTTATGAATTGTAATTTATTCCTGTGAGACAAAGCTAAATTTTCAGCATCATTACTCCAGTCTTCAGTGTCACATGATCGTTCAGAAATCATGCTAATATGCTGCTCAAGAAAATGTCTTATTAACTGCAATGTTGAAAACATAATATTTTGGTCTTATTGGATTTTTGATAAATAGAACGTTCAAAAGAACAGCATTTTTTACAACATTACAAATGCAGTTTGATCCATTTAATGCATCCGCGTTTAATAAAATATTTATTTCTTAAATAAACAATCTTACTGACCCCAAACTTTTGAACTGCAATATATTTCTAAAAATAAAAATGACTTTTGGATACAGGGAAATGGTAAATACCAAACATTGATTACTAAAACCAAATCCTTTATTTAAAAAAAGAAAAAGAAAAGATAAGTTGATAATCATATAGCTTCAAAAATGCGTACTAAACCATAACATTTTTATTTCTATCATGCTTTCGTTGACATTTTTGGAGTTCAACAACATCCATCCCCACTCACATTCACTGTATGGATTAAAACGGATTGAAATGGCAAACAAGTTAAAAAAATAGCACAGGTTTCACCACCGCAGACCTCAAAATGAGCAGTTCTGCAACAAAAAGCCTTCAGTTTGTTTCAAAGGGCAGGATGCCATTTGCAAAATAAGACGCTCTAATCTAGAATAGCGCATTACATTGAACCAAAGTACCAAACAATGGCATGAAAACAAATGCTACTAGTCTAAAAACTAACTTAAAAACTTGCCCATGGTTCTCTTTTCAATCACTTTACCCAATAAAACAGCACTAACCAGCACTCTAGTTCACTCCAGAGACCCCTGACCCTGCTCTAATAGATTACCTTCCTCTCTAAATGAACTTAACGATCTATGACCCACGCACTCTCCCCTCCCCTCCATCACCTGGCTGTACATTAACGTTAATGTGGCTCTTTAAGCTAGACTTTCCCATGAGTATAGATAGAGGTGACCCATTTATGCTATTCTAGGACCAGCAACCTTTTCCCAACTGCAAACAGAAGCTTAAAAGTTCTGAGCTCACCGTTTTGCCTTCTCTCTACCTCGCAGTGGGTGAGTGACGAGCTCTCAAGGGTTCATTATGAACCAGCCTTTCACAAGCTTGCTCCCATTGATCCCGGTGCCAGTTCACACACTCAGGAGGCTAACGAGAGGCCTTTTGTGCCCGCTGAGCATTCAACAATCACCCATCTTCATGACCAGGGCAGGGCTGAGCCAGTTAGCAAACCGTAATGTGCCAAGGACGATGTCACCGCTTACAGATCTTCAATAAATAAGGCTGATATGCAAATGAGTGAGCTAATTACATTTAAAATAACAACATTACATTACACTGCCAAATATTGCATCATGCATGCGTGTTTTTCAGGACGCACTGCTTACACACTAAAAAGCACTTATGTAGTTAATTATAGAAATATGTTATACTTGCAAAACATCTTTTTGAGGAAGTTGATTTTGCACCTATGATCTACTATTTTGCATATATTACCTATGTTTATTGGCGCATAAAGTAGACAATTTGCTAAAAATGCACACACACGTAGACCATTCAAATTGTATACGATTTTGTTTGTTCATCAGAACAGATATGGATTTTTTTACATCATTTGCTCACCAATGAATCCTCTGCAGTGAATGGGTGCCGTCAGAACGAGAGTCCAAGCAGTTGATAAAAACATTGCAATAATCCACACGGCTCCAGTTCATCTTGTGAGGTGAAAAGCAGCATGTTTGTAAGAAACAAATCTATCATTGTTACTTTAAATCATTGTTTCTGGTCAAAATACAAATCCACAACAAAGATTCCTACAGTGAAAAAGTCCATACCTCGCTGTCGTCTCGCATCCAAATCCACTGGCATATTTGTTTATAGCTTCTTATTAGAGTTTTGTAAACAGAGCTTGATCTGTGCATATTTCTGTATAGATTTACTCATATTTTAGTAATGGTCTGAAGTTAAAATCCTCACAATGGATTTGTTTCTTACAAACACACAGCTTTATGTTTTACAAGATGCTAAATGATGGACCGTAGCGTAGATGTTTTAATCAGCTGTTTGGACTCTCATTCTGATGGCACCCATTCACTGCAAGTGCCACATTTCTCCAAATCTTGTCTGATGAAACAAATTCATCTAGCAATATCTTGAATGACCCGAAGGTGAGTGCATTTTCAGCAAATCCTCATTTTTGGGTGAACTATTCCTTAGAAATTGATATACAGACACAACACTTAGTAAACACATACCACATAAAGCAGTATATGTCTATATAGAGAGCCCTATGACAGTGTGTTTAACTCCTGGAGAGATGGTTTACCTAGTGTAATTTATAGCTTAGCAAGAAACATCAGCGCATGATGTGTGTGTGCGTGTGTGATAAACAACATGAGCATGAGCCACGGACACACACATTCCTCTCGCTCTAAGTGTGTTTATCAGCGTGTGCTGCTCCTATGGAATTCTCACACATTGAACAATCTATCACATGA
Source organism: Enteromius afrohamiltoni (assembly GCA_034779775.1). Lineage (NCBI taxonomy): Eukaryota > Metazoa > Chordata > Actinopteri > Cypriniformes > Cyprinidae > Enteromius > Enteromius afrohamiltoni. The sequence continues at coordinate 3,646,759 of JAUYWG010000059.1, forward strand.
ACAAACCCTAAAACATCCAAAAAAGACAACATTTTTAACATCGGTCAAGACAACGCCTCACTGACAATAAATCTACTCACAGAGAGCAGGGTCCTTATAGACCCAGGATGCTTTCTCGAAATGTATCTATGACCATTTTTAAGGGTTCGTCCATGCACATATGCATCAGACAGATGTGAGCGCTTCCTTTTTTAAGATACAGTTTCAAGTTAACCCTTTAGTGCGCAATGGGTATTCATTATTAAACATCCACCTTTTTGTCATGCATTTAATTCAGTCCCTCTGTATTTCACAGTTCCTGGCTGTACAGTATATGTCATTACATTATATAAGGTTAATATATATTACATATTTGAGCTATTAAGAGCTGATAATCACGCATGTGGCCCAATGGAAAGCCACATGATGACTTCAAGTTCACTAGCAACAGTCAATAACAGTGTTACCTACACAAGCACCTTGTAGTGATGAGATCAATTATATTCTTTACCAACAACAATAATGTCTTTAAAAAATTATTTTGATTTTCGAAATACATGCAAGATGAGATAGAGGGTTAAAAATAGTTTTTTAGACATTTGCTTTACGTCAGATTTTTAAACGCAAAAACAAATGCGTTCTATATGAACTCACCCCAGGAAACTTTTAACATTTAAACGTCCATGTCTGCGATTTCAGTCCAGTCTTGTTTACACTCAGTAAAATCTCACACGCAACAGTTCCAGTGTCAGATTCTGCGCGCTTCACCACCACACACGACAACATTTTACAATAACGCCTCAGTATGCATACTAACCCTTTTTTAGTGTCCAGTTGAGGGTGGTTGTTACATGCGTATGGACTCAGAGTACTGCAGAAATAAATCCCACTAATGTTCCTCACTGCTCCGCGCAGCAGCACCTCGCGCACCGGCTGCGTGAGACACAATAGGATTAGCAGAGCGCTGTCAGTCCCTCCCTCCCCTCACGCGCTCGCTGCCACTACGCTGTTTGTTTGGCGTTTGCAGCTGCGTGACGTCATTCACAGCGATGAGTGTGAATTGAGGACGCTGTTGTTCATTTACTTTGTTGCATTTATTTCATATCGTTGGATATATAAGCTCACCTTCTAAAACTAGGTATTTTTATGTATACAGCAACACCAATCTAACTTGTCTTCTCAACTTTGTGTTCTATTTAAGAAAGACTGGGCTAAATAATTGTTTTAATTGCATATAAATAAAGCAAAATTTGAGTTGAGTTACTTTTGTGTTTATATATGCTACTAATATGTTGTTTAATACCACTGTGATAATTCCAAGTGTGATAACATCACACACACACACACACACACACACACATTTTATGTTGTTGTTTTTATTTTATTTTGTCATTTTATTTCTTTAGTTTTAGTATTTATAATATTTTATTTGATGTCATCTGTTACTTTGTAATTTAATGTAATTTTAATTAATTTTATTTTGCATTTTTATTTAAATTTGAAATTTATTTATTGGACTTTGAAGGTTGCATTTCAGTTTGATTTTATCATTCAATTTTATTTTTTATTTATATCAATTTATTTTGGTTTGTTTCATTTTTTTTCATTTCATTTTGTTATTTATTTCAATTTTATGGTATTTTATTTCATTTTAGTGCTTTTCAGATTTATTTTAAAGTTGTTTATTTTACAGTATTTAGAATTACTCAGAATTATTTTATTTGAGAAATATTTGTATTACTTTAGCCAAGACCCTAACACATTAATTTATACACATTCTCTCATTGTCATATTATTTTACTATTGGTGGTGGGTTAATGTTTATCCATAAAATCATGAGTTTTTAAAACAAAGTAAATTTGTATACAGAAAAAATATGAACTTGTTACATGCTACAAATTTGTTAAATTGAGCATATATTTCTTTTTAGGACACAACTCACAAAAAAACAGTGTCTAGTTTAGTCATCTTGACTTCCTGAAACACACAAACACACCCAAGCGCTATCTGTCGTGGCTGACTACCTGTTCAGTCATCTATGCAGCATTCCCTGCATTTTTCCTGTTTTCCTGATTTAGAAATGCACACCCTCCTTCCTCAGGATTTCCTGAACAACTGCTCCAGTATTTCTGATCTTACTCATCTTTGCATTCACCATGAGTAAACCGATAAGCGATATTTTTCCTCCCTTAACAGCGAGTCTGTGCACGCCATGTGTCCCTCCAGTAAGTCGGTTAGTAACCACTGACCCAGACAAACTCTTATTCATCTCATTAAAATAAATGAGATCTTCAAGATGGTGGTTTGATAGTATAGTAAATCTCAGAGCTAACGTCTGTCACGCATGCTTGTGGGTTTAACACCAACTGCACTCACATAATCAACTGAAGGTCTTTATTCAGATGTTATGAAGCTTTTTCCACGCAGCTGTCCGGAGGCATTCGCAGGCTGCGCTGTGTGAACGGATTGTTATGCAAACACACTTTGACTCCTGAAAGAGTTTCTAGTGTGCATTGTCTTCTCTATTTTTCTCTCTTTCCTCAGAGAAGAGACAACAAAGTGCCCATATAACCATTACAGACATGAGTAACAAGAAGAAGTGACTTGCCTTCCTTTCATGCGACAAACCCAGTGACCTCATTTCTCCCGTATCTTCCTGTTTACTCCTCCATAACATCCAGGATCGGCCAGACGTGCTTTGCTGCCCGTTTTTTGGTGACCATTATCCACATGCAAATACACTGAGTCAAAGGGGAGATCTTAACTAGTCCACACATTTACAACCAGTTTTATGTTTAATACTGTATACAGTCTTTTGACCAGTGGGATTTGACTGTGGGCGGCGCTAGCTAGTGTAATGCTGCAAAGTTCCAAATCATCTTCATAATCGTGACTTCTAAGGACAATAACTTTGATTATCATGAAAGTGAATTATTGCTTCCTGTTTTAGACATGGTGTTTGATCTGATATAATTACCCTGGCATGAAAAAGTCTTATATAACCCAGTATATTGTCTAAGACTGCCACAATGGAGAAGAAAAGAACTCAAATGTTTTTTCAGGTTATGCTTAACCCTCCACAACGCTACTTTTTTATTTTATTTTCCATGTAAACATGCACTAGATTAACATATTTGACGATATATATATATATATATATACACTGTTTAAAAAAAACAAAGGGAACACTTCAACAACGCAATGTAACTCCAAGTCAATTTCCAATTTCACATGCTGTTGTGCAAATGAAATCGAAAACAGGTGGAAATTATAGGCAATTATATAGGTAACGCCTTTTTTAAAGGGGTCATATGGTGGTACATGCACTTTTTCAAGCTGTTTGGACTGAAATGTGTGTTGGGAGAGTGTGTACACAACCATCCTACAATGATAAAG
>JAUYWG010000059.1:3669651-3696731 GCA_034779775.1 Enteromius afrohamiltoni
TGAAAGCTGGGAGAATTTATAGTGAAGGGGAAATGATTTGATTGGGTGCGAATGAACAAGGGATGATTAGGTAACGGCCTTACAGCTGTGTATGATTACTCGTTCAGCAATCCTCTCGAAATTATGTTAGATTACAAAAACATTCACTAAAAATGACAAAATAAATAATTAAAATCTATTAACATTGCAGCAGATTTTATTAAAATTCAGTTTATTTCTTCATTTCATAATAAAAGCTATATATTTAAAAATAAGAACAAATGAATAATAATAATAAGAAAAACAGAATTACTAATATGAAAAGATTAAAATATAATCTAATAAAACTGCAGCAGACCAATATGAAAATTTACAAACATTCATGACATTAGTTTAAATAAAACGTAATTAACCCTGATCATTGTATATTTGGTAAAAAGAAACCAAAAATAATAAAAACTGTATTTAAAAAAACTAAACTTATATAAATGACAAAAAAAGTGAAGAGAAAACATAAAAAAAACCTGATTCAAAATATTACAGTAAATCATTAACATGTAAATCACACTACAGAAGACCAATATGACAATTTACAAACTTGTATGACCCTAATTTAACTAATCACTGTTTTTGGTCATTTATTCAAAACTTGATATTCGTTGCTGTATTAATTCTTCGTATCAGAACAAAACCTAGAAAGATATGTGTTCATAAATATTCATTAGCACATTGTTCTATTTGGTCGATGGCATTGCCTTTGGGAGAACTGTTATCAAAAACATCCCTGTAATCTCCAGGGAATATTGTGTGTATCCATAGCAAAGCAAATTTTCACACTCAAAAGAAAAGTTTTATTCTGAAACATTCAAATGATATTGCTTTCAAAATAGGACATAAAGACAACATTCCCCAGGTCAAGACCTGCCGATTTTAACATCTGGAAATCATAAAACACTCAGTAAAAATGGCTGACATAGATGTGAGGAAAAATAAAGCTCATATCGCCACTTCCTCTGCCAAGACGAGTCCAGTGAAGTTAAATACACACCAGAGGGTATTTATGGTGTGTGAGAGCTCGTGATGACAGAAAGCATTTGAGTTTCCTCTCAGCTCAGGATAAAACTCCAGAGAACCGGAGAACCTCATCCCAGACCAGCTTCCCTGACCTAAATCTTTGTTTCTAAAGTTTGTGTAGGTTTGCAAAAATAAAATTCAAGAATATTTTAGATTTTTTTTTTTTCAACTGAATCAGACTATTAAGGCTGATAATCCAGCTGATGAACAATAGAAACATTGACAACCAATCATAATCAATCCTGCTGTCGTACGCTTGAGAGTTTAAAGCGGTAGATACAATAAACAGAACATGTCGTCAGCTGGTGCGGACACAAATATAGTTACCGTTATCTTTATAGTTATCATGCTTGGTGTGAACGAGCCTTTAGAATGAATCAGAGTTTTAATTCATATGAGAAAGTGAATCATTCAGGATGAAGCAGTTCACTAGAATGAATCAGATTTTCCAAAGTTCATATGAGCAAAAGAACTGTTTGTGACAAATTGATTCAATAGAACGAATCTCTCCATGAGTCCTAAATTATGCATCTGTTAATACTGTTAATACTTTCTAAATATATCACTTTTAATTATATTAATAGTTATATTATAATACATTATATATAAAGAGTCACATTAATTTGAACAAACAATAAAAATGTTCACACATATATTTAGCACAACTACAAAATAGTATGCTGCATAATTTATATGACTCTAAGACAACGATTAACTAAATATTAAATTTGCAAGAATCACCCCTCTAATATATATATATATATATATATATATTAATCAAAAATAATCATTCTATTAAAAAATGCTACATATGAGGGAAAGAACCATATCTCAGAATGAACTGATTCACTGAAATGAATCATATTTTCAAATGCTACATATGAGATATGAAAGTATATCAGTCATTTTCCAAAAATCTTAATAAGAAGAAGCAAGCAGGTCTCTGACACCCACGCAGAGTCTACTACGAAAGAGTCTAGCGGTAATATGAATCCCTCAATTTGTCCCTGAGCTATACTGGTCTCAATCAGGTCCGAGATTATGCTATCAGCACCCCCGAAGACACTTCTGACTTCAGCAATATCAGTTCCTGGAGCCATGACAGCTCCCACACGAGACCTGAGGCTTATGAAAGACCAAGACAGACAAGGGATTAATCAGACTTGGATGAAGCGAACGATGAAACAAATCAAGTACAAACTCTTCTTTCGGTCCCTCAGGCTCTGGCGTGAGAGATGAGGGGACAAGGAAAACACGACGTGTGACAACATGATTCAAAGAATGACCGCCATCAATCACACACTTCAGAGGACCGAGGAACAGCGCGGAAAACAGACTAAAACACTGAAGCAAGACAGCAGGACAGCTCAGAGAAAGAAACAAACACACACACTTAGACATCAGCCCTCACAGCTGGTCCTGAAACCGCTTTTATTCTAATCAGTTCCTTAATTTGCGTAAATCCATCTGAATAGACCTGCTTCTATGGTTGTGTTTGAACTGTATTTTCAAAGTTTTAAATGAAGATTACAGAAATTTTTAGTGCTATGTAAGTCTTTTTACTATAATGAAATATGTTATTTGTCTTTGGAATTATTTGTTAAATTTACTAGCAGTTTGTTAATAATATTTTTTAAGTACCAACCTTTGGCTTAATCACCTTGGTGCAGTTTTAAGCGAAACATGAAATACGTACCAGCAAGCACATATCACTGCTGTTTCCAAAAGAAATGAACCCCAGAGGCAGTTTAAACTCTGACACAACAACATAACAACGGTTTGACAAAACAGTTCAAATCTGTGTAAAAATTGAAATGGCACAGTTGCATCAACAAATCAGTTTTGCATTTTTTTACACTGTCGGGTAGGTTTAGGGTTAGATTTGGTGTAGGGCAATCAAACGTAATAAAATCAAACTGTGTACATTTTTACGTAGATGTAAAAATGTACACAGAGGTACATATTTTTAATGGACCAGGTTAAATCATGCACATAGCAGAAAAACAGTGTTTTAAGTTGAAAGATGTTACTAATGGAATATTTTCAAACACAATGCCCTTAATGCCACCTGACAGATTTATGTGGCGAGGCTAAAAGACACATAAAGATGATAGACTGTAGTGTTCAATTACTTTATCAAAGCAGATTCAATGTATAGAGTGAAAAGGATGAATTTTATAAGCATCTCCTCCTACAAATCATACCACAGTGAGATATTACTGCTGAAGATGGATTGCAATAAATAAAGTTGCTGGAGAAAACCAAGAAAGTTAAAACTGAAAATCCATCTTAATGGATAAAATATCAGACTTTCTTTGTTAGAAACAGAAGCAGAGCGAGAGAGTTTCATGCACCTAAGGCTATTTAATTTAATTAGGCAGATATCTTCTCTGTTACATTACTGGAGGACTGGAATGTTTTAGAAGGACTTTAGTGAAAAAAAGCAATGGTTTATTTATAAAGTACTAGTAAATTTCACAATTACAGAGAAACGTCAAGTAAACATGCAATTTTAAAGCGAAAAGGAAAACTGAAATGGTATTTTCTTGTAACATACACTCTAATAATCTTATTTACAACTTGAAAAAAATAATTGATAGAGTCTAGTTTGGAAGATTTCCTATTATTTACAAACTTTCATGTTGTCCAAAGAATTTCAAACTGAAAAAAAAAAAGGTGCACTTGACTTGGTGCACTATTCTGAAGTCATATAATAGGTTTGTTTTAATTTAAACTTCTTCTTGACATGTCCACTGAGAGTTAATGAGTCACATTATTTGATTTGTAAAATAATCTTTTTAAGGATATATTTAATGAGCCACAAGTCATACAGGAGAGGATGTTCTTATGATGTTTTTGCTCATTTTTCAAGCGTGACAGCTCCAGTTCCGATTTATTATCATTGCATGGACATGTTTAATTTATTAAAAAATATTGAATCAAGTAAATTGTGGCAAAAATCTAATTTGGGGTTGCATATCTGCTTTAATGAAATGCAAATATAATTCACAGGATGGACAATATACTTGGACATAATCTACTTCATACAAACATACAAGGCTATAGCTCATCTCAGCTCTATTTATATTCGACAGAAGCGCAGATAAATATGAACCACGCTGACATGAAGAGCCCATAAATAAAGCCAGAAGAAAAGGGGGAACCCATCAAATTAGACAGGACAAACAAATTGGTCAATGTCTGCCAAGACAAGAACACATCATTAAAGAAATGCTGATCTGATAGCACAACAGTGGTGTTCTTTCACTAACAATAGTAAATGGTAAACAACTGCATTACAGGAAAACTTCTAACACTAGCAGAAGCGGTGCATGAGAGTGAACTGCTACCTATTCTGTGCTAAATGTAATTTATAACAGTTCGATTGAGCAAATTGCCCAGAGCCAGAGGGGTTCAGGAGCAGAGTGAAAAAAATCGAAGCACAAAGTGCACAGTGATTCATTTTGTACGCTGCTTCTGTGAGATTAAATAAAACACTAGCTTTTAGCTCCACAATAAAACTAGGTATATCATTTGCACACACAAGCACAATGCATATGCTGTGCTGTATTTGCTGTGAAGGTCAAACGTCTCCTAATACATAGCAAAAGGTTTTGTGTTCCAGAGCATTATTTCTCAGCAGAGGTGCAATTTTTAGTCCTGCTTTCAGACCTCTTACAGTGAAGGCAGTCGGGTTTGACAGGCTAATGTGGAGAGTCATCAGTTTCCTCTTGAAAAACCCACAGTTATGAAATGTCTCTAATTGCTCGGCAGATATGGGAAGGTCGTATCTTCAGTGAGGTCACTGTCTCTGGGGAGCTTCTGACATCACTGTCACTGGAATGATAATTAACTCAGATAAACGCAGAACAGCTGAATAATCACATATAATTTCTCTCTCTAAAATTAGATTATTGTGCATTCTATATATGCAGTTGTAAAAAAATATATATTTGCTTTCTTTAAAGAATAAAAAAGAATGGAAAACATTAGGGGTGGCACGGTTCATGAAAAAAACCCGAACCGTTCGGTTCGGTGCATGCATGTGTCGCACGGTTCGATGGTTCATGACATGCACAAAGTAGCCTCGTGCCCCGTATGTGATGTCAGTGTGTTTCCCTTTTGCGCGAAAGAATTGAGGTGTCTACGGTGTGGAGTGAGTGCTGCAGGTCACAATATTGCATGTGTAGAAATGGCAAGTGTTTAGACAGTTTGGACAGCTATTATGAAAAAAATTGCTCGGGCTCGGTCACATCAGAACGCCTTCCTACAGTTGCATAATAAAAGCGGGCTTTCTACAAAAAAAAAAAAAAGTGCATGTGTCATTAGTATGAAGAAAAAATTTGGTTACAGCTCTGTCGGATGCGGGCCGGGCTCGGACAGAAAAATGCCTCCCGATCCGCGCTCTATTACCTATGATGACAGCGGAAATAAAACAATAGATAGACAAAAACAAAAGTATTGTGCAACACGCATCCAATTCAGTTTATGAATGATTACATGATGTGACTTTTTTAATACTGTATCCTGAATTGTGGATAATTAAGCTATATATCATATGCTGAAGTACATTTCTGGAGTGTTAAAGATTAAAAGAAAAAATAACAAGATTCGTACAGAACCGAAAACCGTGATACAAACCGAACCGTGGGTTTTGTGAACCGTGCCACCCTTAGAAAACATACAACTTAACAAACCCAAACAACCATACTAAAACAAAAGAATAACACACACCTAAACAAAACGCAACAGACCTACACAAAAACTTAAAACAAATCTAAACAAAAATAAAAAAGTTAGAACAACACAGACTTAAACAAAACAAAACCTAAACAAACAATGCTAAAAAAAAACAATTAATACAAAACAGAAGTTTTAAAAAACAACACAACAACATAAGATATAACAACACAAAAGCAAAACAAACTGTCACGAGCCTCTGTGGCTCTCTCCGGAAGACAGCAGTGGGAACCATCGCCGGAATTTTAGTTCCTACCTGGACCCTTTTCCCCTCACGTACCTTGGGCGCTACCGCCCCGGACTCCCGCCATTCTGTGGACTTTAAAAGCGCCAGCTGGACGTTCACTCATCGCGTTTTGATTTGCCCCCCAGTCATTTCAGAGCGTTACTTTCCGTTGTCTACCCGTGTTTTCTTTACTTTGTTTATTGGTCTTGATTATCGCCGCCTGCCCCGATCTTTTGCCTGGACTTTGACTCTGCTTTTGGATTACCCTTGTTGATTGTGTTTGCCTGTTATTCGACCTTTGCCTGTGTGACCATGAACAATAAAAGCCTGCTAATGGATCCCACCGACTCAAGCGATCCTTTACAGAAAACTTCGCCGCAACCGGATCCAGCGGCTTTTTACCGGATGATGGGAGAGATGGGCCGTCAAGCTTCCGTATTATCCACCCACCAGACTCAGCTGGAGAAGCTCACCAGCCTTATGGACGAGCTCGTACACTCCATCCAGGCCCTAGCCACCGCGGCCCTAACTCAAGCCACGGCTCCCGCACCCATTCCGCCGGCCGCCCCCCGGCGCCATCGGTGGCCGCCATGATGACCAGCCCGGCCCGATTGTCCCTTCCAGAGAAGTACAATGGAGCAGCAGGCAAGTGCGAGGGTTTTTTGTTGCAGTGTGAAATTTACATGACTCAACAACCTCAATGTTTTGCTACTGATGACAGTAAAGTCTCACTCATATGCTCACTGCTTACTGGAAAAGCTTTAGACTGTATTACTGCGCTATGGAAGGGGCACAACATGGTATTTCCCCCATACTGAAGCTTCATTAGAGAATTCAGAGAGGTGTTTGATCACTCTGTGGATGGCCGGGATGCCAAAGATGAAATCATATCACTCAAACAGGGTCTCTTGATGGCGGCCGAGTACACCATGACTTATCGCACTGGCCGCACAGACTGGGTGGGATGCGGACCCCCTGTTAACGATTTACAGGCACGGCCTGCGTGAAGACCTGCAGGCAGAACTGGCCAGCCGCGACCAAGATAAAACCCTCTCGGAGTATATGGAGCTGGCCATCCACACAGACCAGTTGATGAGAGCTCACAAGCCCAGGCGCCAAACTCCCACACAGGCTCCAGCTCGGCCTACTCAGCCTCCCACTGAACCCATGCAAATCGGCTCCACCCAGATCACCCGAGAGGAGCGAGAGCGACGTATACAGAACAATCTCTGTCTGTACTGCGGACTGGCAGGCCACCTCCGAGCTACCTGTCCAACTCGGCCACCGCTTCCAAGAGTCTACCGGGTGAGTGCAGTCTCAGTAAATCCTGCTATGAAAATTGAGGTCATTCTTGTATATAAAGACTGTAAGATACCTGCCGGGGCCCTGGTGGATTCAGGAGCCGCCGGTAATTTCATTGATGAGGGGTTTGCATCTGAATACCGTCTTCCTCTACTTCCATGTACCCCCACCATGGCGGTGGCAGCCCTCGACGGCCGGCCCTTAGGAACTGGACGCATCACCACCCAGACCGCCATCCTCACCCTCTGCACCAGTTCACTGCACTCAGAAGAAATCCAGTTCCACGTCATCCACTCACCCGACCACCCTCTCATCCTGGGCCTACCCTGGCTGGAACTTCACAACCCCACCATCTGCTGGCACACCCGTCAAATCACCCGCTGGTCAGAGTTCTGTCATACTCACTGCATCCAACCAACCACCCGCCCAAGCCAAGCCCTCCACAGCCAAGACCCTGAAGACATCGACCTTCAAGACCTGCCGCAACCTTACCACGATCTCCGGGTCACCTTCAGCCAGGCCAGAGCCACGCAGCTGCCACCCCACCGGGCCACCGACTGCGCCATTGACCTCATCCCAGGCAGAGTACCCACCCGTTGCAGGATCTTCCCTCTCTCGCAACCCGAGTCTGAGAGTATGGAGAAGTACATCCAGGAGGAACTGGCTAAAGGCTTAATTCGGCCCTCTACCTCACCAGCGTCGGTGGGGTTCTTCTTCGTCAAAAAGAAGGACGGAGGACTTCGACCCTGCATCGACTACTGGGCCCTCAACGCCATCACCATCAAGTATCGATACCCTCTGCCGCTGGTGCCCGCCGCCCTGGAACAGCTTAGATCTGCTCACTATTTCACCAAGCTGGACCTCCACAGTGCCTACAATCTCGTGCGCATCAGAAAGGGCGACGAGTGGAAGGCGGCCTTCTCCACCATGAACGGGCACTATGAGTATCTGGTGATGCCCTTCGGACTCTCCAATAGCCCCGCCGTCTTCCAGTCTCTAGTTAATGAAATCTTCCGAGACATGCTCAACAGGTTCGTTATTGTCTACATCGACGACATCCTGGTTTATTGAAAAGATTACCCCAGTCACGTGTCCCATGTACGAACTCATCGAACACCACCTCTACGCCAAGATGTCCAAGTGCGAGTTTCACCGAACCAAGATACCAACTGGCCCCTGCCACGGACCCTTAAAGAACTTCAACGCTTCCTGGGCTTCGCAAATTTCTATCGGTGGTTCATCCGAGACTTCAGCAAGGTAGCCGCTCCTTTAACCGCTATGACCAAGAAAGGATACAAGGTTCTGCCCTGGTCAGAGGAAAGTGAACAGGCCTTCCGAGCTCTCAAGGCTCGTTTCACTACGGCCCCCATCCTAAGACACCCGGACCACGAAAAGCAGTTCATCGTCGAGGTGGACGCCTCCAATAACGGAGGTCGCGGTTCCTACCCGGACCTTTTTCCCCTCACATACCTTGGGTGCTTCCGCCCCGGACTAGAATAAATAAATTAACATAGAAAAACAAAACATAAAACTTTAAAATAGAGCGTTGCTAGCCCTGGTGCATAGTCATTAGTCGACCCATGCTACTAGTTAATCCACTATTCAAGTCATTTTTAATTTTATGTAGACCATTATGCTTGTTCTTTTACTTCTGTCTTCTATCTGAATGGATGGAGAAAACTTAACTGTATGTGAGGACAAACTTCCAGCATCAGATTTTATGCTGATAGCTAACTCACAGATATTATAATGATGGATGTGTCTCATTTTCTGGAGCTAGGGTCGTTTTTTTTCTGACCTTTTGGGTGTTGAATGAAAAATGAGGTGCGATTCACTCAGTGATTGAACACTCAATATACTGTAGGCTGCAATCTAAAGCTTTTTTTTTATGTAAAACGACTAAGTTTGCCTGCAAATGAGGATGAAGACGGTAGTGTTTCGTTGACTGGGTTTTGAACTGACTTGTGCAGTTGCCATGGTTTCCTGTCCTGCTAGGTTCATTTACACATAGTGCCACACTGTGCCTGTTGAAATGTACGCATACATGTCATTTATCAATCTAAGTTCGATCTTAGAAATCATTTAATGCACATTGCATAAACATACACACTCATGTATATTTAATTAGCAATGGCATTTAAAAACAAAATATCAAAAAATAAATGCTGTTCATTGAAACAGATTTGGTCAACTATAGCACTTGTTCCCCAATGGATCCACTGAAGTGAATGGGTGACGTCAGAAAGAGAGTCCAAACAACTGATAAAAATAGCCAAATGATGATTTTATATATTACAAACATGAAGCTTTTAATTTCACAAGGTGTTAATTGATTATTGTGATGATGTATGGACTTTAATCCTGACGGCACCCACAGAGGATCCATCTTTTAAATCAGTTTGTTTAGGATACTGCTGAGCCAAACGTGCTTGAAAGTTTTATTAAATGATTAAATTTCATTAAAACTACAAGTTTATTTGGAAAGAAATACTTGTTACGGCCATTTTTAGTACAAACATAAGAGATCTACAAAACACATTCATTCCAATGCAAGTGGGATTTAATAACCGACAACTAATCATCAGAAAATAGTCATTTTGTCATCATCCTTCAATCAAACATTAAAAGTTGTCCGACTTGGGTTCACCAATCCAACATGCCAAGTAACAAATACAACTGTAGAAAATAATAGCACCGTGGTATTGTAAAATTGCTATTCATTCATCAGGCGCCCTGGGAATCCTGTCAAAAATCTAATCATATTTGGAGATTTTACTGCCTTGGCTCTCTGAGAAATAATAAACTATAAAAATGTGTCAGACGAAAGTCAATTACATTGTAATCATTTCTGATAGACCTGCTGGAAAATTTTTATACGACGTAACGCATCCTGTGAGGATGAATAAAGCAATAACAGTGGATGCCGAAGAGCAAAACAAAACCACAGTTCAGATTCCTTCAGAATATATGTGATGTATAGTGAGTCATAAAGATCATAGCCACATTGATTCCTTCAGGCCATTAGAGCTCACTTTATTCTCATCATGTATATGCATAATTATTGATCTGACAAAAGAACTAGATGGAACTGAATAGAAATGAGTGTATGACAAGCACAATAACAACTCAATGAATATTTAAAAGCCTGCAGTGATATATTATCCGAGACATTATTGCTGTAAATGGCTAAACGGCCACTTGGGGGCATCGGTGTCATCTTTTTGAAGACAACAGACATCAAAAGAGAAAAATGAAAAAGGTTTAAAAATATTCTGGAAGAGAGTAAATGATAATGCAGCTGTCATATGTAGTTTTATTGCATGCAGAGTTGTGAGAAACTGTAAGTGGGAGTTCAGGAAGTTTTGTGAGGAGAAAAAGCCAGGATTGTTTCAAACAGCAGCAGGTTTTAAAATAAACTGAAAACTTTTCATTATTCACCGACTCCCACTGTTCAAAAGATCTGCAAGAGCTTATTAGACATAGTCTCTCTTCGCTCAGTGGGATTTTCACTGCTGAACTGTTTTTTTTTTCTGCAGCTCTGGCTTATTACCCCTGACCTTGTGTTATGCTTTGATGTGCCTTTAATTTCACAACATGAGAAACACAAATTTGGCCTGTAGCAAAACTGTTGCCAGGGGCAATGGTCAATTATACAGCTTAATATAATTATGGGAAAATATTTGACAGAAGAATGCTGAGAATAACCAATCACCATCACATTATTTGCAAAACTGAACAATATTAATAATAACAATCAGTTGGCAGTTGGCAACTGATCGGATGCATCAATATAAATTATATGATGTATATATAATATGTTCTACTAATAAAGAAATAAAAAAGAGTGCTAAGAAAAACCTTTTACCATGCACTTTAAAATAACACATAATTTAATATAAGCAGAAACAATTAAATATTCAATACTGAGTAATACTGAAAATATTTTTTCACTGGCTTAAAAAATAATTACAGATATCAAGAATAAATTAATGAATTAATTAATTACATATAAATGTTCTTTGTTTGTTCATTATGATAAATAAATAAATATATAAGCAAACAAATAAAAATGAATTCTCCTTGCATATAAATGTAATTTGTTCATTCATTATGATAAATAATTAAAAACAAGCAAGCAAACATACTAATTCATTCATTCCTCTGCCATATATGTCCTTTGTTCGTTCATTAAAATTAATAGATAAATAAAAAATAAGGAAACAAACAAAATACAATTTAATATTAAATATAAATATATTCTCCTTTCCCGTGAATGTTCTTTGTAATTGCATTAAAAGCCAAAAATGTCTGGAGTTCAACCTCTGAACATATTTTAGGAGAACGTACAAATTTGATCGAACAAATTCATACATCAGTTTGACAACATTTGACCAAAAAAGGTTATGCACTGCCATGGAAGTGTGTTGGATTTAACACTGCATTTTTTAAATCTAATCTAATCAGTGTTAAAACCAACTTATAATTAAAATCTATTTCAGCGTTGATTTACACAGTAAGCGTCTAACTGATATAACGCCCTTTTGCGTGTGTACATACACCCTCCAAATATCCAGACAGAAAAAAGAATGTTTGCCTAAAGGGGAAACCACATGCACGACTCTGATTCCACATCCTCTGCACATGTTTCAGCATGAGGCCCACATACAAAACCAAACATCTACGTCATGGTGCTCTCGCTCCATCTGGAGAGGTAGATAATGATGCCATCCATATGAATAGGACGCTCTCCGGCAGAACAACTACTCAAACAGCCTCGCAGCAAACAAACAAGCCTTTCAGAACACGCTAGAGGGGATCTCATTTATACCTTTCTCTGTCGGCTCCAATAACAACTTCAGGCTTTTGTGTTAGATGCAAGGGCTTAATTTTATGCATTAACTGCGGTATTATTCTCAGGTTCTCAAAAGCTTTTACTTTTTACCTTTTAAAGTAAGTAATGACAGAATTTCCATTTCATTAAACCTCTCAGTACCAGCACAGGTCTTTAACCACCAGATTATAACATCACATGTCATCTGCTATATTTACAAAACAGGACAAGGATCATATGATGCACTTTACAGAAACCTTTGCTATGCTGCATGTCTCGCTGGTAAAAGTCTAAAAAAACAGCCATAACCTACATCATCTCTCCAAAAAATTCAACCCACGTTGAGTCAATAAGACCTACAAAAAGTTCTTACAAAACCTGTATGTATGGTGGCTGAGAGAGCTCAACACATGCAAACAGAAGAAAAAAACACACGCAAACAGAAGAAAATACATGCAAACAAAAAAAAGTACTAATCTACACACTTAACTGTGAAACATTATTTTAATGTTATGTTAGCTAGAGTTACTCTTAGATAGGTTCGTCGCTTTTGGAGGTCCCTCAAAATATTTCATTGTGGTCCGTGCTATTTACAGTGCGTTTCTGTGTTTGCAGCATGTTCATGTGTTGTACTGTGGGCCATTTATACAAACAAACAGACAGACAGACAGACAGACAGGCAGACAGACAGAAGAGACTGAGAGAAGACATACGACAGACAAACAGACAGGCAGACAGACAGACAGAGGACATACAGACAGGCAGAGAGACAGACAGACAGACAGACAGAAGAGACAGAGAGAAGACATACGACAGACAGACAGGCAGACAGACAAACAGACAGACAGAGGACAGACAGAGGACAGACAGAGGACAGACAGGCAGGCAGACAGACAGACAGACAGACAGACAGACAGAGGACAGACAGAGGACAGACAGGCAGGCAGACAGACAGACAGACAGACAGACAGAGGACAGACAGGCAGACAGACAGACAGAAAGACAGACAGACAGACAGGGGACAGACAGAGGACAGACAGGCAGGCAGACAGACAGACAGACAGAGGACAGACAGGCAGACAGACAGACAGACAGACAGAGGACAGACAGGCAGACAGACAGACAGAAAGACAAACAGACAGACAAACAGACAGACAGAGGACAGACAGAGGACAGACAGGCAGGCAGACAGACAGACAGACAGACAGACAGACAGACAGACAGACAGACAGACAGAGGACAGACAGGCAGACAGACAGACAGAAAGACAGACAGACAGACAGACAGACAGGGGACAGACAGAAGAGACAGACATAAGACAGACAGACAGACAGACAGACAGAAGAGACAGACATAAGACAGACAGACAGACAGACAGACAGAAGAGACAGCCAGACAGACAGACAGACAGACAGGCAGACAGACAGAGGATAGACAGACAGAGGACAGACAGACAGACAGAGAGAAGACAGACAGCTAGATAGATAGCTAAATAGATAGATAGATAGATGCAGCTCTATTTAGAAGAGACAGGAGTAAAGGTCAGCTTGTTTCACGGACCGAGTGAGCTCCTTCACGCCATCTTTAGCGGGCCGCACACACCTGGACTCGGGCCAGTCTGCACAGTCAGGACAATAAATGTCTTTGTTCTGTCTTCTTGCATATCGCAGTTCTTGCTTTTTCTCTCAGTTCTTGCAGGACAGATTTAGCTTTCTGGAATTTGTTTGTCTGATGATCATTCTGATTCTCTTTGGGGTCCTTCATTGCAGTTCTTCTACTTTCCATCTGCTTGGAACAGACAATAATGTGACCAAAGAAGACCACTGCGCACTGCAGAAACATTCTCTGGGACAGCTGTGAAATATCCAGAAGGTCATCTTTTTCTCATCAAACAAAGGCAGTGAAAATATCAAGAATGAAATATCATCTTTTTCATTTCTGCACAGTACTTGACTGAATCATTTAAATGGATTGTTTTGAACATTCGAACAGACTAGAAGACTGCTGCTAAACCATAGCAGCGAAAAGTCTCATATGTTTTGAATACATAATGCTAATAACATTTTTATATGGAAGTTAGGGGCTTTGTTATAGATTGCCTGTTAGAATGAAATTTGCATGTTTGTGTGTTTAATGCAAACCTGTCTGTCTCCTGCACATGGAAGTACTTCTGTGGTTTTAATTCATATCAAGGCACAAGTTGTTACATAAACACATTTGAGGCATGTCTTTTCATTTGACTTTCTAATCTTGAAATCATTTTTCCATGCAAAATGTGTCATTCAGGATGTCACTGCCTCGCATACTGAAAAAGCACAGATGAACTTAAAAAATACAATTTTAGTAAGCAAGGCAAAACTCAAAATGGCAAAGTATGTGGAAATTCCTCAGTTCTTAACCCCTAAAAAATATTTATGTTCTGCAAAAGTTGTCAATTCAGCTGCCACTGGCATAAAGTGGTGGCATAATTTAATTTTTGGATCCAGTCTATATATTATATGCTCAACTCAGATTCTTGGCTATAGAACATGCTAGATGTGGCTTTGATTGTTTCTCCAGGCGCCATCTGTGAAATATGAATTTCACACTTGGTTTTTACAGTTTTACAGTGGCAGAAAATATGGAAAATTAACCTACTGCTTTGAGGGCATTTGACTTATTTTTATTTATTTTTTAAGCCAATATTAAGAAGTAAATAAGAAGTTAATATGGTTAAAAAAGAATAAAATAAAATGAAAAATAAGCCAAAAAAATAAAATACAAAATAATGAACTTGTAAAAGTGATCAAATTAAAATTAATTTATAACAATTACAATAAAATAATTGTATTAACTTAAGTATATCACTCAAAATCAAGCCCAACACTGTTAACAGCAATCGCTGAAGGCTCATTGAGCTGCATGCAATCTGCTGTTGGTGATGGTGCCATGGTGATGTTACAATTGGAGGTCAAAGGCAGTGACCCTGAGCCGTAACTACATGCTCTTCCTGCCCTGTGGAAGAAAAGTAAAAACCTCACCGCATGCCCATAATGTGACAGATGCATCACACAGGAAAACATCACACACATCCTTCAAAAAGTACGGAAATATTGTACAGGTGTGCTTTTAGCCATTTTTTAAACGTATTAATTCATTTTTTAAATGGTCCAGTAAAAAGGTTCAAGGATGTTTCAAACTAAATATTGCATTTGTAGCAAAAATCTTGCAATAGTAAAAAGTCTTATTAAACATTTACTAGTGCATTATTAAAATTACAAGTTGTGTTTGTTAATGCACCGCAAACTAACATGAACAAACAATGAAGAACTGTATTTTCATGAACTAACATTAATTAAATTGTTTCAAAAATGTATTGTTCATTGTTTGTTCGTGTTAGTTTGCAGTGCATTAACTGATGTTAACAAACATCGTTTAGTTATTCGTTTAAATATTATTATATATAATTAATTATATACTTACTATTTTACCCAAACATTCTCTATCATCACAAAAATGACAGAAATGCTAAGTATGCTGCTTCCTAGCTATGCTGGGTGACCTTTCACCTTGTCTATGATTATATATGTACAGCCTGAGGTGATGAGTATCACATTTCTTTAAGCATGAAAGATATGCAAGGAGGGGTCTGAGTGACATCAGATAATGATAACACAGCAGACGTACATGTATAACACACTCTCTCTCTCACCTGCCCACGCCAAAGACTTAAGTTACACCTAAGAGGCATGACGGCTTAAAAACGAACATGTTGTGAGTTGAAAAACACAGCATATCACAAAACCCCAATTTTGATGAGAAAACATTTCAATTAACATTTTATATTAAAGTGTCATTGTAATTCCATGACCAAAATCTGGATCTGAACCAATGCTGGCGACTGAAATCTGCTTCTGACACACAAATGCTGTACATTAGTCTAACAGGACCTGTCTCGCTACATTAGGACTGTCCTGGCAGGGAGTCGAAGCTAAATGTGAAATAAATTGGCATGCAAATTACCAGCGATCAAGTCAAAGAATAACTTCTGAACAGTTGGTGGTAAACGAGAGGACACGACTCGTTCTCCGCTGCGAAGACACACAGACAGCAGCGAGAGCGTAAATAAACAGCACAGCAGAGCAGCCATGACCTTCAGAAAAAAAGCCCCCGGATTCCTCTCAGTCACCCTCGGACCCCCTGACGAGAGCCGTCCAATTAAAACACTGATTAACTGCTGCTGTAATTCTACACGGGTTCATGTCAGCCGAGACCTCAAGAGAATCAGACAACTAGTGGAAAAACAGAAGAACGTCAAAAACTAATGTAATCATGAATCATAATAACATTAACAAATATTATCTCAAGAAATAGTTAACTGGACTGAAATATGAATCTAATATTCAGCAGTTATTATAATAAAGTGTTATATGATATTTTAACTTGCATGTTTTTTTCCCTCTTTGTTGGAAGGGGTTAATAATCTGTAAAAAAAAATCTTAAGGAAAATTAAAATTAAAATTAAAATTAAAATTAAAATTAAAATTAAAATTTAATTTAAAACATAAGGAAATGCATTAAATAAATAGTTCACCCGTAAATGAAAATTCTGTTATCATGTACTCATCTTCGAGTAGTTCCAAACCTGTATGAATTTTTTGTTCTGCCAAACACAAAGGAAGATATTTCCAAGGACGGTTGTTACCAGGCTGTTCTGGGTCAACATTGACTTCCATAGTAGGAAAAAAATACTATGGAAGTCAATGGTGACCCAAAACAGCCAGGTGATTAGAGAGTAAATGATGACAGAATTTAAATTTTTAGGTGAAGCAAGAAAGAAGTATTGAAAATATATAGCAAGAAATAAAAAACAATAACAATAAAGAAAAGAACACAACAAACAAGCAAATGAACAAAGGAAAGAAAGAAAACAATAAAGGATAGAACTGAATAAAAACAAGCAAATGAACAAAAGAAAAAAGAAAGTAAGCAATCAATAAAGAAAAGAGCAGAATAAGCAAAGAAAAAAAGAAGAAAGAGAAATTCACAGTAATGGAAAGAACTGAACAAACAAGCATATGAACAAAAAAAAGAAAGAAAGTAAAAATGATGAAATGAAAGAAATAAAATGAACTGAACAATAAAGAAAAAAACAAGTATATGAACAAAAGAAAAAAGAAAAGAACTGAACAAACAAATGTGAGCCCAAGCAGAAAGAAATAAAAAAGGAAAGACTGAACTAAGAACAGAGGAACAATTAAATGAGGCAATGGAGAACTGAACACACGAACAAAAACAAAAGAACAAATGACGAACACAAAAGTGATAAAAACACAGCTAACAACGGAAAGACAGAAGAGAAGAAAGAAAACAAAGCGACTGGTATATTTTTCAGTCTCAGTTGATGATTCTGCAGGTGTTCTCAGAAAGATTCACTTCCTCATCTGCCCCTTGAACTCTCACTGACTCCACTCACGTCTGTAAAACAAAGCCTGTCTCTCTGAAGACCATCATCATGAACACACAAACACTTCAGCTTCAAATACTCCACAGCTACTCCTGCAGAAAGAGAGGACAAATGCTCTTTGGCCCACTTCATCTAGCAAGGTTTTTGTGGTTAGCTTTACTTTTTCTCACTTCCCCATTATTATCCAGACTCATTGGACGTCAGCAAGTTATAAATAAATTGGAAGTTGATAAATAAAGGATCAGTGAGTAAACAGTGGACCAGATGCGGAGTCAATGAAAGATTATTTATGAAACGGTTTAGTGTTGTTTCAATAAGCTTTTTTCTTTTTTTAAGAATCTGCTTGAAATCACCCTGCACTGCAAAACCAGGTCTGATATTTCATTCTGGTGCTCACTGGGCCAGCAAAGTAATTATTCACATTATTATGACAGTAGATTTGTCTGCGTGATAGAGAAATATATTGTGAGCAGTCGGACTGCAGCAACAGATGGAGCAAATTTGAAGCCCGCGTATTAAAACCTAAAAGAAAAAAGGTTTTAATTAAAATCCAATTTTCCCTTCACGAGTTACTCAATTTTCTCTCGTGGTCTGAAATCCAAAGCAACAGACCTGTGAAATTGGAAAGGAATCCAAATAGGTCTTCACGAACATTTTGACCTGACAGACGGATACTGTCACTTACGCTGATAAGCAGTGCTGTATCAGTCAAACAGTTAATCCAAGAACGTGAGCTGAACGTGTATGTGATTCGGTGAATCTTAAGTTCATGTGCAAAGTCTGCAAAAGCCATGGTACCTCATTGGTACAAAATAACACTTTTTTCTGTCTGTTATATCGTTATACCAGCAGATGGCGATAAGTGACTTCTTCAGTCAACCGTTCATTGTTTAAAAAAACCCGCTAATTTCTGAGTTACTGAATCATTCTCTCAATGGAGTCGTTCAGAAACACTAATTAATGTAGAACCACAACACACACACACACACACACACATATATATATATATATATATATATATATACATCATAGGTATATGTATTATCAGTGAGTCAAAATCATTTAGCCAATTCGATTCAACGATTCATTAAAAAATGAAATGGGTGACCTTATTTGAATCATTGAATCATTTGCTCAAATGATTCATTCTGAGACGCTGAATCATTCTGAGTCGCCATGTTGCTTGGAGACACTCTACGGTTTAACCTGCTGTTGCTTGGAAATATTTCTGTAAGTATTGCAGATTTGAGTGTATAATGTAGGTTTCTCAATGCTAGCTCCTTGTTTATTAACTTTTGGTACTGTATAAAAGCAAACATTCTTGCAAAAGTGATCATTTCCCGCCTATTAAGCAGTTTACCATCATTCTTGCTCTCGTGATACTGACTGACGTTAAACATTTATCGGAAGACATATATGCTTGTGATATGTTTAGATTTCGGATTACTCATTTAGAAAGCTGTACTGTAATAGTCTCACTATAAGGACAACATATTTTACCCTATTAACCTTAATTCATACTGTTGCAAAATAATGTTGTAATGCCCAAATCCACTTGTGTGATTTTGTTTTAATATGGACAATAATATGGATTGCTATTGCCCAGTGCAAAAAAAAGTACATGCTTCGGCTCTGAATCGTACGCAAAGAAAAAAGAAACAAATTGATAGATGACAAGAGAACTGAATTGAAATTCAGTCCATGTTATCCCTGCACAAAGCGAAGGAAATGAAAGACGAAGAGGAAATTAAATGCACTTTTAACAACCCTCTTTTATGAACTGAGCTGTACAACATTACCTCCAAAAAGCCTTTTTCAAGGACAAGTGATTTCATGGCCTATGCAGCAAAAAAAAAAACCTTGCTTAAAATATTGCAGAATACTGCTAAGATGTGCTATGGAATAAAGATGATGAAAGGCTAATGTATGGAAAAGTGCATGTAAGCATGGAATCACTCCTGAACGCCTTCATCTAAGACTGACGTGCTGAACAATGGCTCTGGTTTCTCACAGTCAGCTGGCAGGACAGTCGGAGCCATGCTGCGTTTCCAAAGAGCTGAAAACGCGCTATAAATCTCTGTTTCTGCTGTTTTCTGGCACAGTGCGCACACTCTCATGGCTGTCTGCTGGGGAAACACAGGACAGAATAAGTTTCTGCACATAGGCCAAAGCAGCATAATATCTGATAGCTTTCCCATTTATCTCAACTGCAGCTGTTAGACTAGCACGTAGAAACCCATTTGTGATGATTTTGGTGACAGATACAATGTGGCATTTACCGGCATGACTAATAAGAAGACCGTGATGACAGGGTCAGTAGGCAATGATCTGTGTCATATTAATCTACTGCGCAAAAAGGCCCTATTCATGCAAATGCCACAGTGTCACCGCAGATAAAGGTCCAAAGCTCTGCCACGATGCTCAAAGTAAAATTGCAAAGACCTAAAACTAAAGTTTTTGACTTCTTTCAAGGTCACAAGCCAGGAAACAAAGACAAACTGTGCTCATGTGCGTCAGCAAACACAGATGGCAACAGACGCGGTTCATTCCGGCGAAAAAGGTAATGAGAACGTCACGGTAAAAATCAAACGCATACAGTGTCTACATGTTAGTCATTATTTATAGAAAAACTTTTAAGATGAATCCATTTAGGATGCTCTTTTGTAGTTTTCCTATATTTATTAGTGAGTTTAACTCAAAGTATCAACAGTGTTTCTTCTAAAATAATAATAAATCATAAAACAATATAATTGTTACCATATGTTACACTTGTTACCCATTTGTTATCTTACTGTAACCTATTTATTGTTATTATATTGTAAATTTACTTCTTACATGTTTGCACTGAACAGGAAGATGCTCTTAATCTCATCGTGCATGTGTATAATGTACATTGTATATGTGTACAGTGATGATAAACACATTCTAATCTAAAATTCTAATTCTATGATAGATACAAATCTATTAAGTTATGTCATTATGTCAAAAAACTTTACGTCCATAGAACACACTTTAAATGTAAGGAAAAGTGTCTACTTTTAAGGTTTCAAAAATGTTTCTGGAGAATAACATTTTAAATTTGGTTGAAATAATGCTTCATTGTCATTCAGTGTAATCACTATTAATGTACAAATTCAAATAACATGCTTTTTCTGACTTGCACATATTAAAATATATACTATAATAAGGAAGCATATTCAATTTTATTGTGTTTTAAATGATTTAAAAATATCTAACTGACAAATACTGGCAAGACCTAGGATAGTGGCACATTTAAAAAACGGTAAATTACAGCTAATTAGCATCCGGGGTGAAAGTAATTCATCTTTTAATGTTTCAGAAACTGATTTTTGTTGTATGTATGCCAGACAAGATTGTTACACTCAATTATATTTTAGTGGGTAAATATTTTATTTATTTATTTTTTTACGAAAATATGAAATATTTCCTGACTCAAGAAACAGAAAGGAAAACAAAGACGTAAAGGCTGAACAAACTGGTACTGGTATTGAGTGTTGTCAAGATTATCGTCATCGTTCTGTCTGCTCTCCATCGCAACAGGTAGATTAGAGCGTATAGTCATGTGATCCAGCAGACCCACCTGAGAGCAGATCTGTCACTGTCTGCTTCTCCTGTCTCTCATCATTCTCAAAGTTTCCAAAATACACCTACTTACGTAAATTCTGATACTTCTGAGCAATTTATGAGGAACCGAAAACGAGTGTTCTAAAAAAGATACCACACTCACAGTATATATACACACACATATAGACCTGTGTGGTTGTTGGTTTGAGTCAATTTGCTAACTATATATCTATGGTAACACTTTATTTTATGGTTGCACCCTATTAGTCGCTTTTTAGCATGCATATTACTAGAACATTAGCCATTTAGTAGTGCTGGTACATATAACCCCCAAAGTAACCGTGCCAGTGACTCGTGACCCCACTATCCTCAGAAGTGGTTAAAATATACAAATGTTGCTGGGCACACGCAACTGGGCAACGGTGCACATTGGTCGATATTAACCGTCATTTCATTTCAACAAAAATAATATCCTAAGCATGAAGGCTGATGGCTTTTGAATTTGCATGTTTGTTTGTTTTTTAAATGTAACTATAAACAACTATTTTTTTTATCTTTTGTTAGTTATAGATAAAATATTATTTATAATAGTTCAAAAAAAAAAATACAATTCTTGGAAATCCTCTCGCAACCCTTACTTTGGGAACCACTGATCTACGGCTATATACAGTATGTATATATTTCTGTGTATACAGTTAATGATTTATTAAAAAAATAAAAACCTTGAGGTGGTCAAATCTTGTAGCCCCTGTAAAACATGATGATACTGTATAGTGCGGTAGGAGTGTGTGGTAAAATAGTTCCAGCTGAAAGCAGGTTTCTCCGTTATTTCTGTTTCAGCCATTTATTTAGTTTGAAGCTCAGGTGTGTATGTTATCAGAGTGTTCCCTAGAACTGAACAGGAAGTAGCTCTGCACTTCTGTTGCTCCTCAAGCACTCATCTGTCCTCAGTGATTCATCACCCACCGCACGAGAGGGACATCTGCGTTTTATCTGAACCCTCTCCAAAAACAAGCAGAGCCCATAGAGAGAGAGAGAGAGAGAAGAGTGTGATCTTTAAACTAATTACAGCAGGTGGCAGTTCAAGCACCATTCATCACTAAACTACATTTGGGAGAAAACAAATTACTTGGATAAAGAGAGATCCATTTGAAAACTCACAGGTTGCTTTACACGACAAGATGCCTGGAAGATTTATAAACAAGCATTGTTTACAAATGCAAGAGACCGTTCCGCTGAAATGACACAGATTTCCCGTGATATGTTATGTCTGGAGCATAAGGATTCAGCTGTGTTTGTCAGCGAGGTGCCCAGCGTCGATCTGTTCTCATTAGCTCTGATGAATGTCTTTGAAGACTTCTCCTCAGCGAGTGAGGTCACTGCGGTCCCATCATGAAAGCTACAGGAACTGCATTGCAAAAGCAGACATGGTAAAAAAACTGTTTCTCCTTACCTGGGATGACTTCAAAAAGGAACTTTCCACCTTCCTCCCCATTGCTGGGATGTTCGGTGACTCTGTTGCCAGGTAGGAAAATGGTGCCCTAGAGGAACCAAAAAGCCAAAAGGAACTAGTCAGACACAAACTGCTGAGGAAAGCAAGACGTACGAGGAAAATATAGCACAGCATGGAAAAAGCTTGAGTGCATTGGAGAATAGGTGAAATGTGAAAAATCCCTTTCTTGAGATTTAATTTTCATTTATATAATTTGATATAGATTTTCACTGTTGGGTTTAAGATCTAAAATGTAAAAAAAAAAAAAATGTATGTGTATATATATATATATATATATTGCATTCAAATATTTTTTATTTTATATTATTTTATTTTTATAATATATTTTATATTATATATTTTATAATTAATTTTTATATGAATACTTTTTTTTTCAGATTTTATATGAATATGAACCCTGTTAAAAACTAGGGTTAAGTTGCTTTTCCTTATTATTATATATTTTTAAATATATACGATATATTTGATAAAAATTCTGCATCATTTACATAAATATATTTGTAATAAAACATATTTTACATACAAAGTATATACACACCCATACATTTTGTTAATTGAAAAGCTAAAATGTCCAACTTATTTTATTATTCTATATTTTATTTAACATTAAACTTTTAGATAGATCTATTTTTTAATCAAAATAATGTATCCTATTTAAAAATAATACAAGTCATACAAAATATATTTCTGAAATTGTTTATTGTTTAGGATAATTCTATATTTTATTCTAAATATACTATTATATTTATAAATGTGTATGTATGTATATATTAGAATGTTAATATAACATTAACTTTTATAAGAATGAAAAAACCCTGTTTCTGGGTTTCTCTGCAGCGGAAGTTGGGTAAACTTGAATAGCAGTGAATGGGATGGTACCACAAATATACTTTTTGCATTCCTGTTTGTTAAAATAGCAAAAGAGAAACTCCATGACAGTGTTTTCATGACTTCCAATAAAAAAATAGAAAGAGGCTGATAATACACATATTTTAATAATGTTACACATTTTGTTAGAAAGCTACAATGAAGTTCAACTGTGCCCCGAGTTTGATTGAAAAGCAAAGAGAAATGTGCATGCTGGAAACCATCTCATCATCTGGGCATTAGCTGGAGTCAGAAGGCTCAGGGGTTACAGATGGATCCCTCGGTGGTCTGTATGACAGGCGCAGGCGGCATTAGAGTCGACAAAGCTCTTGTTATTATGGAGGAATCGGATCTTAAGCAGCACTGCGACTGCTGTGGGATTATAGATCAGTGTTTGACACGCTGGATGAAGTGCTGCTTTAAATAGACCCAACATCAGCGCAGCACACAGACCATGTTACAACCACCAGCGGAATAGTAAAGAAGCCCGATTTCTCCCACTGGTCTCATCTGTGTGTCTCTTTATCCTCCCAGCACCTCACCCTCCACTATCCATGCTTTCTTTTATCTCATATATCTTTCTCTTTCGTACCACACCACTATCATACTACTGTACACAATTGATGTATATATGTGTATATATATATATATATATATATATATATATATATATTAGTGCTGGGAAACTATTATTTTTTTTATACATAATATATTTGTGTGTACTTATTATATATAATACATATAAAAACACACATGCATGGAAGAAAAATATATTTTGTTTATATATTAAACTGATTTATATATAATATAATGCAAATACAAGTTTATACATGACAATATTTTCAATTGGAATATTTTCAAAGTGTGAAAAAAATCATAGTATCAGTTTATGTCATCTTTTTGCATGTGTGTATGTTTATTTATTTATTATATTTATATACGTATATGCACAGTATACAGCCAAAATTAGGCTATAACTTAAAAACACTTAAAGGCACTACCTTAAAGGCATTTATATAACAAAGGTATTTGTTATTATTTTGTAAAAATGAAGTAAGGATCAGGGAAGCTCAAGTGGGATTTCCCATTATTTTAATTCCAGGTGTTACTTCATCTTCTCGTTTAAATCAAAGAATCACGATACACATGACTGACAGTCACACAAGGTATGGCATTAATGCAACACGTGCTGAGCGATGTTTTCATTTAGATCTTTATAGTACAAATACACTGGGGGTATTTGTGGTATGCTGGGGAACAACTGCAGAGGTCTAAAGCAGTCACCTTTGAAGGAGAGTATTTTATATCTGCATTACAGAGGGGCTTTTCATTGAGAGAGAGAGAGAAAACAGCTCAGTTATCAAATATCAGTGCATATGTTCAGTATCCAGTATCCCGACATGCCTGGAAACACTGAGAACATCTAGGATGCAGAGATTAGGATAGTTAACATAGCTGCTGATACATTATTCAAATCTCTGCACTAGAGCTCCGGTTACACCACATCAAAACCAACTCCACTGTTTTTGGCTTAAGGTTTAATTTTTGAAAGATTTTTTGAACAAATTTAGATTTCTGAAAAACAAATCATGGTTTCCAGAAAAAAAGCAGGGCAACATTAATGAAAGCAAATCAGCATATTAGAACGATTTCTGAAGCATCGTGTAACAAGACAGGAGTAATGATGCTGAAAATTCTATTCCTATTACAGGAATATATATATATATATATATATACACACACAAAGCTAAGGTTAAACGTTTACATCCCTCCTTTAGATATTTTAGTTAAATAAGAAAACTGTCTATTGTGTTTAAAAGTTCTTAAATAGTTAGTTCACCCCAAAATTACCATTCTTTTATTAATTACTCATCCTCGTGTCGTTCCAAACCTAATCTTCCAAACACAAATTAAGATATTTTGGATTAAATCGGAGTGAAATCTGGCCCTTCATAGACAGCAACACTGTAACTGAAACGAGTAGTAAATACACTGCTAAAACAGTCAATGTGACATCAGTACTGGCGCATGAGCTTAACTTGTGACGCTACAAGAATATATATATTTTTTGCACAAACATAACAATTTACTCAACCAGTGTTTTCCCCTGAGTTACGTCTTCCGCCATTTTAAACAATATCAACATGCAACGCATGTTTACACAACATACACATGCTTTTACGTATTTGGCATAATCAGCTTTGTTTATGTCTAGAGGGAAAGCATGCGTATGTGTTGTGATACTCTCTACAATGGCTGAAGACGTAACTATGAGGAGAAGAATGGTTATTTTTGCTTGAAGCAAGTGCAATAAAATAATCCTATTTTCTGTTTGAAATAGGATTATTTTGCATACTCCAAATGCACAAAGCCTTAAAAAGGTATCTGAACAGTATATGTCTAAATAGTATATGTTCTGTTCAGTTGAGATTCCTGACTGTAAATCTAAGCGATATAGTATGCCCTACCTTAATAACCTGTCAGCAAGTCAGGAAGAAATCGTAAACATCCAGCAGCGTACATAAATATCACAAACCAGTTGTCGTTTTCTAGACTTCACGGAGTCTTTAAACCATTAAGATCAGTTCACTATGATATAAGGCTGAGTAAACAAGACCTTATAAAAATACTTGGTCTAGATTGTAGGGTTCCTGAATGTAAGTGGTGCCTGTTGTGCTTGTGAAAGGTGAAAAGCAGCCACATATGACAATCATTACACAATGACCTCTTTCCCCCACGAGCTTTTCAAGTCTCTCTGCATGTGGTGCAGCGACTTGCTTCTGTTAAAATATCATAAAGCTTTACGAGATCCTTCTACCAGCACATTCCTGATGAAGTTGAACTCAAACTTCTTAAGTGATGGAAACCATACCTGCCGTCACGACAGCACAAATTTCAGCCCACAGTAAGGCAGGTCAGCAGTTTGATGTGGGTAGCGGTTCCTGTTTTAGAATTGGAGCCTCAAGGGTGGGTTGGTAAAGACGTGGGCCTTACAATTAAAGCCATTTTTGTTGTCCCCAGAGGCATTCGCCATGGAAAACATGGAAAGACGCATCATCAAAAAGCAGGGAACAAAACCCCGCCCATTCCAGAGCAGAAGTACCATCTGTCTTTCTTGGTGCACTTCCTTGCTTATGCTACTGTAATTCTTTCAGATCTCAGTGTAGTAGAGTGTGCTCTAGTGAACAACAACAGTGATCATGATATATATAGTGGACCACGGCCCAAAGCATTCTGGGATTACTCATGCATGCCAGTCTTCATATTAGAACCTTCATTTTCACTGTAATGTTTTGATCTATTGTGATGATTTTTCCATTTTCAAAGCAGCATTGACCTATTTTTTCAATGTTCACAGCAGTAAGGATGCATCAACATTAAAATGTTAGCTGATACAATATATATTTTTATTCATATAACAACATTAAAATTCTATATTTTATCTAAATGTAAAAATTTAATTATAATAAGAAATTATATATATATATATATATATATATATATATATATATATATA
>JAUYWG010000059.1:3703229-3714495 GCA_034779775.1 Enteromius afrohamiltoni
AATGAGACACATGGGCAAGGAGACACAATGAAAACAAAACACAACAAAGACACATGGAACGGCGGACGGCGTGACACAAGTTTTAAGTTATTTAAATATTAATTTAATATTATTATTTTTTCATTACATTTTATTTTTAGTTTACCCTGCTTTTAGTAATTTTGTTGCATTATTATTACAATGAATAAAATAACATTTAGGCATTGTACATATTTTTGATTATAAATGTATTATTATTATTATTTTAATTAGTTCATTTTCTTCCCTTTTTTCATCTTTCTTTTTGAATATGATGATATAGTGTTTATTTTTTATGAAAATAAGAAAGGTTTAATTAGCAAATATCTAAAACACAATGAGTTTGATATTTTATGTTCTTTTAACATTTTTTTGTTTAGTTTTAATTAAGCATAATAACCCTGCTTTACACATTTGCCAGCTTTTTCATGGTTCTAGTTCATCAGCATGCCCAAAAAAAGCTGACATTGCCCTCCTGGCTTTCTGATATGATTTGTCCAGGGAAAGCAAACTTGTTTAAGATCATTAGATTGTAATGTATAGCAGTTTCTAATGGCATCAGTCACTAAGTGCTTTCTAAGGCCAATTAGCTGGCTTAGCTCAAAGATAAAATGCAAATGATCTAAGAAAGACGACAAATGCAATGGAGATAATTCCTTCGGCCAGAGCTTTATGCCTGAGCACTGGATGCTAATTGCTTCTAAAATTGGGGTTCCACCATTGTTTGCTACCTCTAATAGGATCTATGAAGTTATAAGAAAGAGGAAAGTAAACGCTCTAAAGGTTTTTCAAAGATAAAGTGAACAGGAAAGGCAGCTCAAGTAACCATAAAAAATAAATAAATAAAAAAGCTGAAAATTTGGAGATTTGGAGAAAGTTAGCATTGTATCAGTTGCTCATCTGCAGTTAAATGGGTGCCGTCAGAATGAGAGTCCAAATAGCTGATAAAAACACCACAAAAATCAACAAGGAATCCACACCACTCCAGTCCATCAGTTAATGTATTATAAAGTAAAATTTTAAAACAATTACAGTGTTTTAACTGTAAACCATTGTTTATGATTCCGTAATAAAACTCCTCTAATTAAAAAATAACAACAAATCTGTTTACTTTTTGTTGTTATTTTTTACGATTTTACTATCTGTGCATATTTCTCTCCTGATTCAGACAAGGAATTTCTTTTACTTGATTCATTTATTTATTTGAGAAAGCATTGTTATGACAAAGGAGGTCAGAAGCAAGTTATTATGGATTTGACACCTTTTGACAATACATTAACTGAGTGGCTTGTGTATTATTGTGAAGTTTTAATCGTCTCTTTGGACACAGCAGAGGATCCACTGGTGAGCAAGTGCTGTAGGCTAATCCTCAATTTCTCCAAAACTGAAATATAGCTTTTTTTTAAAGACCTATTGTGTTTACTGTTGTTTTACAATCTAATCAGATGAGACTCATTAAAAAGGAATTTTTTTTATGGTGATTATACACCACACATTTTGTTCACCGGAGGAAGGATGGCGAAAAGATTTAAGGAGTGCGAGCAGAGGACATAAAGAGGATTACAGAAATAAGACATAAAAGTTACAGCCATAACCTCAGCTCAGAATACTAATTACTGTCATATCTAACGCCTGAGAGAGAGAAGATATTCAGACTGGGCTCTGTTCTTAACTACATTTGATAATGAGAGATCATCTGTCACAAATCCACAGAGGAGAGGTGATTTTTGATTTTAAGGCAAAGCGTTCTGAGCCACAATATCGATTAGCAAAAATAATGAGCCATAACCTTACCCAAAAACCGCATGTACAGTAGATCAGCACATTTTCTCCATGAAAGCAAATTCCCTTCTGATTTTGAAGTCAATGGCTCGTATCCTGTTTAAATTAACATTTAAGGTGTCTATACACTCTCTTTTCACACCTGTGATTAATTTTAGCTGACGCTGCCTGTTTCTTCAGATTCTTTTCAACGTTGTTTTTCATCCTGCTTTGTAACTAATACCTCAGACTTCATTTAGCGAGCAGTGAAAGGTGCTCCGCTCCCCAGAGGACCTCTGATGTCGACGTTGGAACAGGAAGTGCTAGAGGAAACAGTGGCTCAGCAGGTCATTTAGGACACATCAGTGAATAAGCTCATGAAGGCAGGTGCTGCTGCGCATGTAATCAGGGATTTGATTGCATTTTGCATATATTTGTGTGTTAAAAACAGGTTTAGCGCTGTAGGATTGTACAGCTACTGTTGCAATGGGGCACAGACTATCAAATTCAACGAAATAATTCTGATAATAATTCCTGGAAATATTCTTTAAATATTAGTTTTTTTACATAAACTTTTACATAAAAAAGTAAGTAAATAAATAAATGAATAATATATATATATATATTATATACATATATATTATAATTATATACATACATACATATATATATATATATATATTTTTTTTTTTTTTAATTGCATGAAATATGGCCTTCTATTTATGAAAAGTAAATGCTTAATATGAAAATATTATATGCCATATTTGCCTCAACATTTTTTAAGAAATATATTCGTAAATATAAACTATATAATATATAGTGTATATATATATATATATATAATATAATGATTGAAGATTATTTAATCAAATATCAACTAAATCAATTAATTAATCAAATATATTATACATTTTGCCATACAATTTCCATTACAAAGAAAACATCTTTCATGAAAATCCTCGAAAAAAGAATTTGTCAATCCAAAAAATAAAAATATGTATAAACAAAAATAAAATAATATTAAATTAAACATGTTGCCAGGCTCACTGATCCTTCCGACCTTAGTGTCATCCCAGCATATCCAGTTATTATATGTCCTACTGAATAACAATAATCATGCAAACCATACAGCTAGACAAACATCCATCTGTACACCAGTGCATAAAATGAACCCACATACGTTGGTTCTCTTCCCACTAATGCCCCAGGTGACCTCTGACCCTTTGAGCAGCAGCTCTGTGCATTCCAAAAGTGACAGACGCACACGACACCGCACTGTTGTGACGAATCCTGCGTGCCAAACGCAACGCTGGTGACGCAAGTGCACAAAGCCCCTCTCTATGTCAAGTTCAATAATGCAGGCACATACTCAGAGAATCTGATCCTGTCCGAGTGTGTGTGAAGTCACAAAGCCACGTCTCCCCAGGGAACATTAGGGGGCAGATGTTCATGCACCAGAATGAGAGACAGCAATTAAGCTAATGAGGCAGGTAACTAATGGAGCCATCGCTTTGAATAAAGATGCTAATTAACAGCCACTTTAATGATAGTGCTTCATCACCTTTTGTGGCTCTGTTGCATTCTGGGATGTCTTAATTACACTTCACTGCCCTCCTCCACTACAAACTGATGAATTTTCTGATTTATTCTGACAGTGGTTTTTGCTTCGCATGTGTGAAATAACTTCGGTATCACTTTTTTTCTCATTCTCATTCTTTTTTTGGTTGCGGTGTTGCAAGGCATTGGTTAGCAGCGCGTGGTTTCTCTTGGCTGTGTGACAGTTCGGGGAGATTATGGGCTCTGTGCAAATAGCACAAACTGTCTCTGTGCGCCCTACTTACAGACAAGTTTTCCATCGCTAAAACAAGCTCACCTGGTTGTTTGTGTGGTAGAGGAATAAAAGCAGAGAGGAACATGCTGTAGGTGAGATAGTTGGGATTAATGCACCTGTCTTTGGTTCGGTGCTTGCCTTTATTTGAGAAAAAAAGAGAGAAGCGGGATCTAAATATACTGTTTTGTTTACTTTAAAAGGGTCATAGAAAAAAAAGCTTTTTTGAAATAAAATGATCCAGCTATACTCAAGTATTATTATAGTTTATAATAAATAAACAATAAATAATGTATAAAATATAAAAATAACAGAACTTGCATTACCATTCCAAACAGTTTATTTTATAAAGTTTACAATAAAATAAAGTACATTTTAAATAACATTATATTAGATTAGATATTAAATATAAATGTATACTATAGAAAAAAAAAGTTTATTATAAATAGAATATTCCTGTAAAATTATAGATGTTTCTACTGTGACTTTAGACCAATTAAATGCATACTAGATGAACAAAAGTATTAAATGATGCATGAAAATCAACAATAAAGGATTTTAATAAATTCTAATACATTTTTGCTTAGAAAAACAAAATCTATTAACAATAAAATTGGTTATAATAAAAAAGTTAATATATTAAAATACAATGAAAAAATAACTATACTTGAATTGTTTTACAATATGGATTATATAATACTAATAATGGCAAATGCTTAAGCATACTATTTGTTATTCTGAAAAATTGTCACACATTGGCAAATGACTGCCTGTGTTAACAATCATACCTCTTTAGCATTCAACTAAGAGGCCTGCTGAAGGACAGTGTTAACATGCGAAGCTTACATACAGTAAAGTATCAAAAACGGGTCATTAGAGGTGGACACACTGAGAGGTCTTGTATTGTCTTTATTGGCAGGCTGTAATATTCCACACAGTCTTAAAGACCATAAGGGATCTCATTCATAAAACAGAGCAGAACAACAGATGCACTGTGGGCCGGCGGTTGTTCTTTCCATTTGCCGTCCAGCCCTTAAGCTTTGGTGTGTGGGCTGCATGGAGAGACGGACGGAGACAGAATATGTTTGGAAAGGCTGGGCTAAATGTTGGCCAAATGAAAATGACATGCCGCGAGGCTCATGCATATTTAAGATGCGTTTAAATGCTATTCAGAAAGTGGGTGACGCATACTTTCAGACATTCAGTGTCATGTTTTTTTGTTGAGAAGACTAGAAATATATTGCTTTGTTTGTGCATGTCAACAAGAAGCGCACCATGGCAAGACAGACAGATTTTTTTAGGAACTTTTTAGTGTCATTTTTCTAGCTATCTAAGAAAGAGCGAGGTCTTATAAGGCGAAGACGTTCTTACCAACTTTTCTCACACAAACACCCTGTGCCGACTTCCACAAAACTGCTGCATTTAGAAGATCAAAAGCAGCTCTGACTTGAAAAGTTTGCACATATGCAGATTGTTCAAAGGCTTTGAAGCTGTTGCTATCAGACAGGAGCCTTTTCCTTTCTGTTGGATTCTGTCAATACACTGAACTGAAGTCATGCTGGATCTGCCAAAAGAATAAATATCACCGTTTATTTATATCCGAATGCAGAAGCTGAATGACAGCAGCATTTCAACAGTACAGGCCACTGTGTTTAATCAGGTTTCTTTTTTTTTTTAAGTAAAAACTGCAATCTTGGGAATCATTTTCTGCCTTACACTTTAAAGCAATATAATACATTGTAATCCATCTTTCCATAATTAAACAGTCAAATAATACAGTAAAACATAATGTAACCCATACAAGTAGGTATTGATTATCTGACTAATTCAATATATATGCAGATGTTTAAATATCTTAATTAGCGCTTTCAAAGTGGATGGATGGGTGGGTGATAGCGAACAATAGTCTGTTTCTCATTAGACGGTTGCAGAGTACAGAGCAGATATACTTTCCTCTCTCTCTCTATCTCTCTGTCTCAGCACAGACAGTCAAAACATGATTTGAATCTTCTGGTGTGCTGTCAGTGGTTTTCCCTGCAACACTGCAAACCGTTGCTATAGAGACCTCTGAGACCAGCACACATCATACATGGAACTGTTTTGACTAGTTCTGCACATATGGAATAGTTTATTGCAATGATTAAACAATATGCAAAGTAAAGGCAAAAGCGGCTCTTTTATGGTTGAAGGTCTGGTTATTGTGTCAACAACAGCCTGTCATAACAGTCACTGACTCATGTCTGCCTTTCCATTCGCTCTTCAAATACTCAGCAGTGCCTCTGGAACAAAGAGATGATCAAAAAGCACGAGCATATCTTCTGTTTTGCTGTTTAAAAAATGTTCTTATGAATATCTTTAGGCGCATGGGCTTGATAGACTGCGGTGCTTTGCAACCGTGCACTTGTTTTGTCATGGCAAAGCATGTCTGAGTTCACCTCGCCTTTTATTGCTTTCTCATTCATACACACACCCCTGTGTGCAAAGATGTAAACATTCACACACAATATACTCCAAAAAATCACCAGTGCAGACACTCTGAGGGATTAACCCACAGAACGCATGAATGGGAATCAATCAATAATTCAACTGTTTTGACAGAAATGTTTGTAACACTTGACTCACAAACTGCTTTAGAGACTTTGAATGGCGGCTCATGTAGAACAGAACTTGGTACAATAGGCTACAAGCAAACAAGTCGATTCACGCAAACCTCAGCTTCCACTAAACATAAATAAACCAAAAACTTCATATAGCTTGTCCTACAAAGATACAACAGAGGGATTTATTTATAAAAAACTATATATACAGTGTATATATATATATATATATTTATAATATACAATATTTGTAATAAAAATGAAGTAATGCTAAGCGTTACATATATATATTTATGTGTGTGTGTTTGTGTATGTATGAAGTATGTGTGTAAATTAAATATGGAGTATAAATACCGCAGTATACTAATATAATATAATATAAGTATTGCACACAAAAGTACATATTATGACTAAATATACTGAAGTATTATTAATACGAAAGTTTATAAAAGTCAGTATTTGTTACATTTCTGTCTGTTCTTAGTTTCCTTTTCTTGTCTTCCTGTTTTGGTTTCATTTTGAGATTCTCTTGTGTATGCCCATATTTGGTCTTTCCTGTTTCATGTGATTATTAGTTGATTATTTCCCACCTGTGTTCCCAGCTGTTTCTAGTTCCGTCGATTAGGTCTTTGTGTATTTAGTTCATGATTGTTAAAATTTGTCCTGTCTGTGATTAATGTAGTATTGTGCGTAAACGTGATGTTCTTCTATGGTATCCCTGATTTATATTAAAAGTATAGTTTTGAGAATCTCTGCTTCTCCAGCGATCTCCTTCCCTGCACAGCACCCATAACAGTATTATACTGCATATACCGTATTGCTGTATTACCCTAAAGCACATGGTTATTTTAATAAAGAAATACAATGGAAAATCGCTGATGTTTATTTTATACTTAATAATATTAAGTTATAAATATCCCTCTTTATTCTTTCTACAATAAAATAAGACTAAAGTATATACACACATGTATAAAAATAGTAATAAATTATTAAGATTTACTTTGATTTACTTGTTAAGATTCACACACTTCATATATTAAAACTATACATAGTATTGTATTGTATACATAGTACAAAATATTAGAGAAATATTAGAGAAAATATCTATTTTTTTTTCTAGAATTACTATATTTACAACGGAAATGTCATTGCAGGGGTTATTTTAACAGAACTACTCAAAGTAGAGCAGACATTAGACTTCAAAGCCTCTTGTTTCCTTCAAAAGTCGTATTCAGTGTCCTTTGATAGCTTTGTCAATGAAATCCCTGAACGAAGAAGCTGCCTACCCTTGAAATCTAATATCTGGATGCTGACGAAACCTGCGACAAGCAGTGCGTTACACATGGAAAAAAAAAAGCTGAACATGGAACTTCAAAGATAAGAGGAGACGAATTTTAAAACTTGAACGTGAAGGTATAAATCTTTAATATTCCTGTGGGCAAAGAGCCCATCTTCCTCTCGCGGAGGACGGGATGGTTTTAAGGCAGATTTATAAAACCTTCTCAAATTCTCGCCTGATTCCATAGCAAACACTTTTGTCCACCTACTCCAGACCAGCTGCATGACCTCGAGGATAAAAATCTCCATTGTTAGATGAAGAACCGTGACAAGCCATCATTCAGTTGAGGTAAAAAGAAGGTCACTCTGTCCTCACCTCCCTTGTTTGTATCTTGGCATGAGGCTTGAGAATGTCTGAACTCTGAGAATGCCGTGATAGTTGCGTGTAAATGAACAGGTAGACTTTAAACAACGTAATGGGCACATCTGTGTGTATAAGTTTTAAAGGGTCATATGATGTCCAAAAAGAACATTATTTTGTGTATTAAAGGGTTAGGTCACCCAAATATTTAAACTGACTTTCGTTTACTCACCTTTCAG
Source organism: Enteromius afrohamiltoni (assembly GCA_034779775.1). NCBI lineage: Eukaryota > Metazoa > Chordata > Actinopteri > Cypriniformes > Cyprinidae > Enteromius > Enteromius afrohamiltoni. The sequence goes on from JAUYWG010000059.1 coordinate 3,711,312, forward strand.
ACAAACCCAATTGGAGTTATATTAAAAATTGTCCAGACCCCTCCAAGCCTTTGAATGTGTTTAAATGGGTGATTACATATTTGTAATTAAACAACCCTTACATGGCTTCAGGGGGTAAATAAAGGCCTCCCTGTAGCGAATCCATGCATTTTTGTACAGTAAACATCCGTACTTCAAATGCAATTAACACTTTTCTCTCACATCTGCTGGACTGTGGAAACCGGGAGCATTCCCAAGGCATACTCTAAACTCGCAACTTAACTTACTTAAAGGTTGTGAGTCAGAAGCGCCAGACTGTCCTTGCAGAGGTAGAATTTCTCCACTTTATAGTCTCCGTGCACAGACAGCATAGGCTGCTCTGTCAGGTTCAAGAATCAATCCTCCGTAAATGCACTGAACACACTCTAATATTTGTGTTGAACTGTTGTGGAACAGTTTTTTAAATACAACTTAACACTGATTTATAGTTGTGTCCTCTTTTGGAGGCCCAAAGTGGTTTCACTTTCACAACAAAACACAGCGTCTCCAGAACATGGCGCTGGCAGCAACACTACAACTAGAATTGTGGGCCTTTTTAAAAAAAGTCCTAACTTATTAAGAATATCTCTTTGGTTTTGAAACTTTAGTCTTTGCAACTTTAGGAATCTTATCTATGCACTAACAGCTTGTAACAAATTCATCATATGACACCTTTAAAAGTAAGTGATGCAATCCCAAATCGGCAGCCACTCACCAGAGCTTTGGTCTCATCCTCATCTTTGTAGTAGTACAGCTGGTCTCCTCGCAGGACAAACCAGCGCATGTGCCAGGTCTTCACGAAGCCTCCTTGCTTCCTGAGCCAACCGCAGCGGAGAACGTCTTGCCTGGCTGATCCACGGCCGTGCTGAGGGCTGTTGCCTGCGCTGCCAGCCTGCTCGCCCATGACCAAACACAAAGACTTTCCTGTACCTGAAATAGAGGAGGAGAGTTAGTTTTAGCTTAGGATATAACTGAAAGTGTGATATAAGTCACGTGACTAATCTCTCAGGCAGGTGTTCTGGTAATAATACAAAGAAAGGACATTACTGTTATGACATAATACTGCTCACTTCATCCAAGCTGCATTTGCATTCGTCAAGATAAGCAAAACCTTACAAAACATTAGTTTGGCTTCTAGGTGGGAAAGGCAGTGCTCATTTATTGTGGAAAATGTAGAACTGGCATGATAAATATGGTAAGGCACTATTTTTCACTTATCTTTTCTATTTGGAAAGTTTTTGAGTAGCCTATTTATTATAGAATAAAGTGAAAAATTATGTTTGATTTATAGTTACATGTATAAAACAAAGTAAATATGAAATGTTAAAATGTTCTCTTTATAAAATTATATAAAAAATCTTATAAATTTTAATGCTACATCCCTTGAAAACAATAGTAAATTGATAGAAGAGTGGTACTGTTAATACTAAAGTTTATAAATGAATAATATTTAAATGTAAAAATTATTATAATAATCAAATTGTTGGTTGTTGTACTATTATATAATATTTAAATTAGATTTATTTATGTTTTACATTTATTCTATACAACATTTAATATGTAATACTGTATAATATTTAAATTCAGTATTATACTGTAAATACTATCATTAAAGCAGATATGATACTATATGAAAATATATTAAAAATAAATAATTGAGGTTTATTATGTTTATTTTAACATTTACTTTATTTACATAATATTATAACATACATAGTAAATATTATTAGAAAATATTAATATTATGCTCAACCCAGCTGCATTTATTTGATGAGAACTATTGTAAAATATTGTTAAATATGATTACAATTTAAAATGTTTTTTTTTTCTAGTTTTATACATTTGAATCCAGTATATATAATATTATGCAAAGCTGAATTTTAAGATGTTCAAAAGAATTGCATTTGTTTGAAATAGAAATCTTTTGTAACATTATAAATGTCTTTATTGTCATTTTTTATCAATTAGATGCAGGCTTACTGAATAAAAGTAGAATTAAAAAAAGGTATGCAAAAAATTACATAGAAAAATGATAAACTGCATGAGAAATTCTAAGGGACTCAGACATTGACATGGAACAACTAGATAGAGCTATCTATGGACTCATCTATGGACAGTCATCACATTACGTCACAGTCCGACCTCTGACCCTGCTAGTTTTATGTAATGACCTACTGGCATTACCTTTCACATTGACCTTCACATGTTTTCTTCCTTATGAGTTCAGGTAGCATTTGAAATAAAAGCTCAGCAAATCTAGTCACCAGAGAGGAAGTGATCTCTAGCGCACTTTTCTCCTCCAGAACTCGCTCCCTCTCTCACTTCCTTTCCATTTTCTCCCACCTTCTCAAACGCAAACCCATCTAGTGTTAGCAGATAAAATAACATTTTGCTTTTCATGAGTCTACGAGATCACCAGACCTTCCCACAACAACATTCTGCTCAAGAGATTAAAATCAAGACCCAGGGGAAGCCATCCAGGGACAAAGCATTAAAAATGTAGCTTCTAAACAGTTGCTGGGAGCTGGAATTATAAGTGTGTATCTGTCCGCCACAAGAGACACAAGACTGGGAATCACATATCTGCAAAACAAGGCAGTCTGCCAAACACCTGACGTTCATTTAAGTGACAGTCTGACAGCCAGACATGCAGGCATGAAATCATAAAGGGTGTTTTATGTGAGTGTTTATGATTTTAGATAAAATCTTTCAGAGAAGGATGGGCGAAACGAGCTGCCAGACTCAAATCTTCACATTTGTGCCCATCGAGATATCAATATCACATCACGCCTGTCAGTGGAGATTTGTTACTCGCTGCCTCAGCACATATGCTTGATGTTTGCGTGTGTGTGATACTATTTCCTTTTTCTTCGATTCAAATCAAAGAGCGGCACTGGACTTCAGACTGAGGAGACTTTCATTGCAATTGGTCTTTTTTCTCAGTGCGACCTCATTCTTTGAGAGCAGACGGGAGGTTCCTGTCTCGACAGCATCATAGATGCATCTTAACTATTTAAAATATTACACAGCAAAACTGCTGCCTTAAAAAACGGTCAAAATATGCAAACCTACTCAACATATATTGATTTTTAAAGGGGTCATACGGTGGTACATGCACTTTTTCAAGCTGTTTGGACTGAAATGTGTGTTGGGAGAGTGTGTACAC
>JAUYWG010000059.1:3746520-3769551 GCA_034779775.1 Enteromius afrohamiltoni
TGTAAATAACTAAAATACATCCGTTATTATATATTCATATGTAGATGTTATAAATTGTCTTACTAACGTTTGAATGTAAGTCATGTGGTACTATATCGTTTCACAGAAGGATGAAAATGTTTATTTAAAACAAATATGCCAATAAAGGAAGTTTTCAAACTAATTTCGGGTGGAAGGGCTGACGATTAGTCACAGCTGGCACCGTTTACTAATCAATCCTTCCTTCGTAAGCCAATCCGATCCTCACCTCGTCACTATAAATGGTCCAGTTTCCTTCCCTTCCGTGTCTTGTTTTTGCATTCCCACCACCTTCCCCTTCTCCGTTTGCTCCTTTCCCAGGGGGCACGCAGGGTTCGAGCCGGACTCCGAGCCACAACCTCCTTAGGGCTCTCGCTACTAGGGCTCAGGGTTCACCGAACTCCCAGCTCGCCCCCTACAGCACGCCAAACATGCTATTTTATTACGACTAATGAGGAAGTGCAAACACGTGAAAATGTTTCAAATTCATATCAATGTCCAGTTATTTTCCTTATGTGGCAAGTAGCCGTATAAGAAGCGGGATAATGTAGAGATAATGCACCTCTACATTATCCCTTACATATTTTGTTTAATTTTAAAGGGCATATAGTTGTTAATGTTTGTACTTCATTTTTTAATATTGGTCATTTTAATTTAATTGTCTTTTATTACACCTTTAATAGGCCACAAGAGTAGTTTATAATGCAGTTAGTTCATATTGGTTACTGACTGCATTATAAATAATAACAAAGTATGTTTTGTGCAAAGACTGGTTTCCTAATCTGAGGTTTCTGCTTTTTAATATAGACATGTCTTTTTATTATTATTTAAGAAATGCAATTTGGAAAACAGCCGCCACATCTTAATAAACTGTGCCCTTTTGAGTAATACAGTTTAAGCAATCTCTATCACAGTTGATTCAGTTGACCTGGCTCTAAACAGTGCCCTTCTCTTTCCACCTGCAGATTGAGGCAGGCCAGTACTGCACCTTCTCTGTATCTGCAGACGGTGCAGTGAAGGCTTGTGGAAAGGGTAGTTATGGGCGGCTGGGACTGGGAGACTCCAATAACCAGTCAATGCCCAAGAAGCTGGTTCTGGAGCCACCTCGTACCATGAGGAAGGTGTCGTCTTCCAAAGGATCAGATGGACACACGCTGGCTGTCACAGCGGAGGGAGAGGTGTTCAGCTGGGGGGATGGAGATTACGGCAAACTGGGCCATGGGAACAGCGCCACACAGAAATACCCCAAGATTATACAAGGCCCGCTGTTAGGAAAGGTGAGAAAGTACATGCGGAAGTTATGATTTGTATGTTTGAATTCCCCTGAGCTCTTTTGACTAAAGATACATTTCAGAACACCCTAACACCCACCTAACAACACCATAGCAACAGCCTAGAAATTATATACACCTTAGCCATCCTCCAGTAAACTTTAGCAAACACATAGCAGTGCCCTAGTAACTATAGAACACCTTAACAACTGCGTAGCAACATTCTAAAATCAACCATATAACAATACCTTACTAACGACAAATCATTTTAACAAACCGTAATATTTCAGAAAAATGTAACGCATCTCATCGCATTTGTCTAAGTGTGTGTTTCTTGTGTGTGTATTGCAGGTGGTGGTGTGTGTGTCTGCTGGATACAGACACAGCGCTGCGGTGACTAATGACGGAGAGCTGTACACCTGGGGGGAAGGCGACTTTGGTCGACTCGGTACATCATTCTCATCTTGCAGACAATCACTAAACACACACACACACACACCTGAGGCCTGAGGATCTATTCTCAGATGTAGTGTTGTCAGTGAAATACAATTCACTATTGATTTCTGGGAGTTGCTTTTTCTGGTTTGAACGAGTGCTGTGCACTGTCCACACTGCTCATAGTTTTGCCAGGCAGTCGACGGGACGCCTGATCCGTCAGACTGTTGTGTCAGAAGTTCTGCCTGTTGTCTCAGTTTGGTTTTTCCTCTGTCTTCCTGTCATGTAGGTCACAGCGACAGTCACAGTCGTAACTTGCCCACTCTGGTGAAGGACATCAGTGGGGTCGGGCAAGTGGCCTGTGGCAGCTCTCACACCATCGCTGTTGCTCAAGATGGACGAATTGTCTGGTCCTTTGGAGGAGGAGACAATGGTATGCTGATGTTTAATACAAATGGACCATCTATCCATCCATCCATCCATCCATCCAAATAAAAAAACTTTTTTATTTTATTTTATTCAATGTATTTTTTATTTGTGCTTTATTTGTTATTTGTTTTGTGCTTTTTGTTTATTTGTGCTTTTTTTATTTGTTTTTTTGTTTGTGGTTTAATTGTTTTTATGCTGTTTTGTGCTTTATTTTAATGTTTTTTATTTGTGGCTTTTGTTTTAATTGTTTTTGTTTGTGCTTTTATTTGTTTTTTTGTGCTTTTGGTTTATTTATTTGTGCTTTATTTGTCTTTCCTTCCATCTGTCCTTCCGTCCTTCCGTATATATCTATCTATCTATTTGACTGAATATTTGCCATAGCAACTTTACCAGCTATCATACAGAGTCTACTATCAGACGTAACATCTGCTGACAGGCTCAAACCTGCTTGAAATAAAGCTCTTACAAAGTATTTTCAGAAGACAAAATATAGAGCCAGTTTTTGAAACAAGTACAAACACAGACTCTGAATTTGACACCTCTTAAATTGCTATTGTCCATGTTAGAAGCAGTTCTGTACATGTAAACTGTTTGTGTTACAGGTAAACTGGGACATGGGGACACAAACCGTGTGTACAGGCCTAAAGTGATCGAAGCCCTACATGGCTTCATTATCAGAAAAGTGTGTGCTGGGAGCCAGTCGTCATTGGCTTTGACATCTGCTGGTCAGGTATAAACAACCTCACGCATATTGCTTAGCAAATATGTACCGTTGCACAGCCATATAAATTCTCATGTCTCTGTGTTCTGTTGTGTGTGCGCTGCAGGTGTTTGCATGGGGCTGCGGCTCGTGTCTCGGCTGCGGCTCATCTGAGACCACCTCACTCAGACCTCGACTGATAGAGGAGCTCAGCATCACTAAAATCATTGACATTTCCTGCGGAGACAGCCACTGTCTCGCTTTGTCTCATGGTAAGAGAGAAATAAAATGGGAAGAAGAGATGAGAAAATGCTATTAAATAACAAGTTTAAAAATTTTTGACAAGCTTTTTACATTTTCCTAAAGCAAACACAGTTTGTGTTTTACGCTGCATTTTTAAATTAATTAGCATAGAAATGCATTGCATTAAATGACATAAAATTATTTTATTGAAATTAATTTTATAACATTATAAAATATTTTAGATAAATTAATTGTTGATTAGTGCTGTTTTATTCTTATCTGATATTATTCCTATTATATATTGTTTTTATATTTTTTATTTTATTTTATTCTTTTTAAAATTTATATCATTATTAAAGTATTTATTCCTATTTTAAATTAACATTTATTTTTGTATTTTATTTTGCTATTTTTATTTATTTTTATTTATTTAAGTTCTATATTTTAATTTGTTTTTATTTTAGGAATCAAGTATTTATTTGTTAGTTGCCTAGACAGTATGCTTTTTTCAGCTTTATTTTAATTGCATATTTTTTAAAAACATTTATTTTAGTTTATTTAAGAATAACAACATTAAGGATTATTAAGGAATACTTACCAAAATCTTTATCAATTTATCAATGTATCAGAAAGAGACCGAAATTTCAGTTGTTACTCACTGAATGGGATTCTCAGATTGATGCAGCATTTAGTTTTTTGTAAGACAATTCCTGACTAATTTCATTGCTTTGTGTTACAGAAAACGAGGTGTTTGCTTGGGGCAACAATGCCATGGGGCAGTGTGGGCAAGGCCATACCTCAACGCCAGTCACCAAACCCAAGAAAGTGATAGGTTTAGAAGGGGTATCAATACAGCAGATAACTGCTGGCACCTCCCACAGCCTGGCTTGGACTGCGGTTCCCACTGACAGGTGAGACGAGAGCGCAAACTCTATTCATTAGTTGGGATTTAAAACCAAAAACAATTTGCCATTAAATGAGTTTGGGCCTAGAGGAAAACGGCACCATTCTTATATTTATAATGCAAATCAAACCCAGTGTTACTGGCGTGACTTCAGTTACTAATGTATTAATACAAGCGCATTTACATTTTCCATTATTTACAGCTGTTCAGTTGCTTTGTTTTCCTGACAGGACTGAGTGTGAATTATCAATGTGTGTTTGTGTGCTGGCAGGCAGCTGGTGGCTTGGCACAGGCCGTTTTGTGTGGATCTGGAGGAGAGCACGTTTACATACCTGCGCAGTTTCCTGGAGCGCTACTGTGATAGCATCAGTGGCGACACACCACCTGCACCTTTCCCCTCTAAGAGGTAAAAACCTAGCCCCCACCCACCCAGGTTTACATATGATTGATTATAATTTGCACCACAAACGATGAATCTAAATATGCTCATTAGAATGTGTGTATATAAATTGGGGTTTATATATATTTATAAAAGCAAATCCTGCTACAAATATTGTTTTTTGATGGGTAGGTGCAGGGTGAGAAATTGAAATGTATTTATTCATTTGAATTAGGTTTTCTTATTTTAAGAATTTTTCTAGGTTTGATTTAATTTATTTTATTTGTGTTTAATTTTTAACAATAAAACGTCTGAAGTATTTTATAAAATGGCATTTCATACTATGGGTGGATGCTTTAAACTTGGCAATCTGATTCATAGACATTTGCAATGTCAGATGTCGGTAGTTTACATCTGTCAACTGCAAGCTTTAAGATTACATAAGAGCTGTCATGCAGATTATATAATATGTAGATATTTTCCCGCTGAGGCCTCAAGATGATAAGTGATGTATGTTGACCTTGAGGTCAAAACATTTAATTCTGTGCCAAAGAAAGAGAAAGAGTGTGTAAAATGTTTTGTTCCCATTATATGGAAGTTTCCAGAATACCTTAAATAAATAAATACATTTATTTTTATATTGCATTTAATTTAATTTAGGTTCATTTTTATTTTGTTTAATTTAATATAATAAGTAAATATCTTATTTTTTACAACGTCCCCGTACCTAATTATTTTGGTTTGGTTTGGTTTTGTGAACCTCTAACTCAAGCCTCCAAGTTTCTGCTTCAGTGCCCTAGCAACCACATATCTCACTCTAGAATTATAGCATAGGCAAGTTTTGCATAGGTAAACACAAATTCGTTTATCTGTGTCAGTGTCAGCTGCTAAAAGACACTCATGTAGCAGGAATGTCTCTCTCTCTCTCTCTCTCTCTCTCACACACACACACACAACAACCTCAGGGGTAACTGGCACAAGCCCATAACCGCCTCCATGCCCACAGGGATGGGGTCAGAGCAGCATATGGCCTGGCACTCGGTAAAGGTCACTGTAGACTTCTCATCTTTAAACTTCTCACTCTTGTCCTCTCTGTTTCTTCTCCAGGGAACATCACCAGTTTGTGTTGTTGTGTATGAAACTCTTGTCCATCCACCTGTCGTTGGCCCACGCAGGGGGAACGGGGGCCATGGTGCTAGGCGCTCAGGGTCGGCCCCTCAGGAACCTGCTCTTTAGACTCATCGACTCTAATGTACCAGACTCCATACAACAGGTCTGCTGTGAAACACTGGGCTTCAGTGTGTTTCAGTTGTGTTTTTTCTACATGATATGCTCACTCAGTATTGCTTGCAGTTATTGGTTTTGCACATTGTTAATTTTAACATTTAAAATGTACGTATATTTTTGCATATAATTATTTGTTTCCTTAAATTCAAAGAAACAAAGCTTGCAGAAAGTGCTGAATAGGTATTTCGTTATGATTTATTGTGCTCTTTAGAAAATTATACTTGGCAAGTTATTGTTGTTTGTCAGTAGCGTTTTTTCTTCCAAGTTGATCATTTAATTTATGCATGACAATGATATATTGCAATAAATAAATATATAAAAGCAAACATAAATGTGAATGAAGAACATTGTGTTCAAGAGAACAAAGCAGCTGTTTTTTTTTTGTGGGGAACTGGTGCAAAATCGAAATTGTATCCATTGCGAAAAGCGAAAAATTTATTCTGCCTCGAATAAACTGAGGTTATAGGTGCTTACTTACACAGTAGGTCACAGATATTTTGTGTTTAAAAAAAACTAACTCTAACTAACAGTACAAAACAGTAAACAACTCCAGCCAATCAGAGTGCTTGCTGGAGTTCCGCCTACATGTTACAAACTCTTAAGATGATAGAATCTGTTGGCTCGGTTTTCTCTTTGAGGTTGTTTGCAGGAGACACGACTTTTCACAACCTTCAAGAATTCAGTGTAACTTTTACACTGAGTCATCTGTCAGAATGCCAGCGTATGAGTCATTCCTACACCACAGTAATTAATTTTTGTTTGTTTGTTAAGGCGGTAATGAGCACGCTGTCCATCGGAGCATCTCTCCTGCTGCCTCCTCTCAGGGAGAGAACAGAACTGCTCCACTCACTGTTACCACAGGGTCCCGAGAGCTGGGAAAGCCTCTCTAAAGGACAGGTATGCAAACACAAGTCTGGCACTTATATCAGTATTTTTTGAGAAAACCCTGCTGTTTCTCTAATGGTTCTGTGTTATTACTATTACAGCGTCTACAGCTGGACATGGTGCTGAACAGCCTGCAGGAACAGAGTCACGTGGCGTCCCTGCTGGGATACAGCTCACCTGGGGAGTTGAGCGCAGGTCTGGCACTGCCGCCCACCCCTGACCGCCCCACAGGAAGTGTTAGCTCAGGCTCAGAGACTCCAGACCAACTCCACCTAGCTGAAGTGCTCCTAAAGACCTTGCTGCTCAGCATCGGGTTCTATACGGTCAGATTGACAGACACAAAAGATGATTTTTGTTTTCAAGCCTTAGTTGATTTGTATTTAAATTATCATATTAATTTGCACCTTTCCCGAATACTTAATGATTCCATTTTTTTCAGTAACGGTTTAGTAAAGGAAATGTGCTTTTAAAACTGTCTTTTGGACAGCGCCTGGCAGAAGCCCCTCCCATGACATGAATTTGCGTTTGCTGTGAAGCGAATTTCACGTGCGATTTCACTCAAAATGTTCAAGTGTCCAACTACGTGCGAATAGCCTCTAGTGAGACATATTATATCATATCACTCTGTTCCCTGTTTGTTCATGCAGGAGCGTGCGTTTGGCGAACTGGAGAAGAACAGTGATAAACAGCGGTTCAGTCAGTCCCAGAAACAGACGGAGGCTCCATCACACTTCCACCACCTGCTGTCAGCCCTTCACAGACACCTGCTGGCCCACTGCTACATCCACACTGGCACTGAGGTACACCAGTGATGCATTTCCTATTAAAACCCACTCCGTATGATAGCTCTCGCTGGCTGCCAGTTGCAGTGGTTATGCTTTGTAGTTTTAAGAAATGAAATAGTGTTCTGTGAGCATGTTTAGTCAAAAAATTGTGTTCCAGGCGGAGGCGGACTGCATAATAAGTGTTTGTTTGTTGTGTAGGATGACAGTAGCGTGGTGCTGCTCCATAAGCACCTCTGCCTGCTGCTGCCTTACGCAGCTGAGACCTTCAGGAGATCCACCATTCTGCTGGAGGAGAGCACACTGGACAAACACGTCATCAAGAAACTACACAGTAAGAACACACATGGTGCCATCCATCCATCCATGCATCCAGCTTTCTGTATGCCACTCCCTTTATTCATCCATCTAGCTGTTCTTTTTTTTTTTTTTTTTTTTTTTTTTTTTTTTTACCCACCCATCTATTTTGTAGCCATCCATGCAGTAACTCGGCCATCCATACACCTAGCAATGCACCAGTCCATCCCTCCTTCCATCTCTCCATCCATACATGCATTTATGGAGTTGTCCATGTTTCAGTCTATTTGTTCATCTGTCCATTCACCTATCCCTCTTTTGAAGTAACCTTCCATCAATCCATCCATCTCCCGATCCATCAGTTTATCCATCCATCCATCCCCCCATCTGCCAATCTGTTTATCCATCTGTCCATCCATTCACCAATGTAGCCATTCATCATCGATCCATCCATCCGTTTATGTAGTATTATCCATTTGTCCAGCTATTTGTTCATCTATTCAGCCTTCTGTTCATCAATCCCTCAATCTTTTTATATAGTCTCCCATTCATCCATCCATCTATTCATACTGTCATCCATCCATTCATCTATTTATCTAGATATGTTCATCCAGCACTCCATCCGTGTATGTAGGCTCTCATTTATCCATCCATCCATCTATATGTCCATGTAGCCATTCATAATCCATCTGTCCATCCATCCATGTAGTATTGTCCCTTTTTCCAGCTATTTGTACATCTAGCCATCCTTCTGTTCATCCATCCTTCCATCCATTTTATGTAGTCTTCTATTCATCCATCTATCCACTTGTCCATCCATTTCTTCATCCATACATCTGTTTATATAGCCATCCATCAGTCCATCCATCCATTTATATAGTTTTGTCCACCCATCCATCCTTCTGTTTATCCATCCCTCCATCTATTTACGTAACTATCCGTCCACCCATTCATACATTTACAATTATTCACTTGTCCGTCCATCTATTCCATGCATCCATTCATTCTTTTGTTCATCCATTCTATCCATCCTTTTGTTTATCCATTTCATCATTCATGTATACATCTATCATTCACCCGTCCATCAATTTATCTTGCCTTCCATTCCTCCCGTCATGGTAGCCATTCTGTGATCCATCCCAGTGTATTGAGTTATGTGTTTCTCTATAGCTGTGCTGTTTGGTTCGGTGGCGGGTAGTCTGCTGTGTCAGGTGATGTACTCTCTGCTCCTGCTTCCATTGGCTGTGGTCAAACCCCTCCTTCCTCACCTGCTCACTCTGCTTGAACATCTCAATGAGCTCAACTGTTACCTGCCCAACACTGCACACCTGGAGGACATGGAGCTGGAAGGAACGTCAGAGGGTAAGGACCAGAATCTGTATTTCTGTGGTTCTTGGAAAACATTCTGAATAACTTAATGCATTGTTTGACATTTAAATGTTTTGGAAACAACTTAATCATTAACAAATGACCGATCATCACAGTACTGCCAAATTACAAACTCCTGTTGCTCTGCTAAATGAACTATTGCAGAGGCATCTGAGAGCTCTGAGTCAGTCACAGTGCCAGAGTCAGAAGACTGGGCGTGGCTACTAGACCTGGAGAGGTCTGTGGCTCTTGCCATTGGACGATGCCTGGGAGGTATGCTTCAGGGCCCACCCCCTTCCATCCAAGAGAAGACAGCAGAGTTCTGGTTGTGTAACCCGCTCCTGAGAAACGGGCTGGAGATAGACTTTGAACAGCTGGGTAATAACCTGCCACCAGGAGGCAGCAGCTTGTTTTTTCTGTTATGTCTTACGAACGCACACATAAACACAGATATAAAAATACTCATATGTGCGTATTATCCTATAGACTGTGCAATGGGTTGGCTAACGGAAGCCGTGTTTATGGGTTGCGGAGATGTGAGACTAGCCGAGCTGCGGCTTCCAGAAGAGAACATACCGCTAGTGGAACTCGCTCTTGGCTCCCTGCGAGAACCTGCCAGTGCCCTCTGGAGGAAGATGAAGGAGTATGCTGCGAGTCGAGGTAAGAAAGAAGTGTGTAGAATATGAAAAGGCATTTATTTATGTACTTTTTTGGGCACAAAATACTTAGAAAAGTGGCGTGTGTACCAGAGAAACCGTGTCTTAACGCCATGTTACATAGACATAAATACCTCTTTCGTAGCTGGAATGTGAAATGTACCCACAAAGCCATGCCTATCACTATTGGCAGAAGTACCTGATTTTATTTGCACCACAAGAACTGTGAACAATCAAAATGTGCTTTCTAAGCATTGATCTTCATGTGTGTTCTTCTGCAGACTGGGACAATAGTGGATCAGTGGGAGACTCTCTGTTAGAGACGACGTGTCGCTGTAGTTTGGCTGCTCTACTCAAACACGCCGGCCTTCACGAAGCCTACTGGCAGGATAAGTGAGTGAGATCCACACCTCGCCCTCGTTCTCTCTCTTTACCTAGATCTCTTGAACACCTTTGTCTTCCCACGTCTCCCTTCTGCCATAGTGTAACAAACTCTTTAATTGGTTGACCCAGATTTAATAAGTATAAGCTCTATTTAAAGAAGGACTCTGTATGTGAATATTAAAGTGTCATTGCCTATCTGTCTCTGTACTGTGAGAAATCTCACATGATAAATTCCTCGGCCATAATGACTCATTTGTGAGAGTGAGAGTTTAGTGAATACGAATTGACAGTCATGAATATCCAGATCAACCTTCTGCAGCAGCAGCGGGGATGAACCAATAGTCCATTAATGTGTGTGTGTGTGTGTGTGTTTGACTGCAGATACGAGCCCTGTGAGGTGCTGATTGAAATATATCAGGTGGTGTATAAAATCCGCAGCACTCTGCTGTCTTATAAAGAGAGCCTAGGAAGCACAACCAGTGTCCAAACAGCTGCCACCAAACAGGTAAATCACATCAAAAAAGCAGTTCTATATACTGTATATTACTTTTCAAAAGTGTTTTAATTTATGCTTTTATGTTCATCAAGGCTGCATTTATTTGATCAAACAACTGTTATATTGTAAAATATTACAATTTAATAAAAAAAAAAAAAACAGTTAAATATTCTTTAAAAAAAAATATATAAGAGCACATTTATTTTTGCTGTTGTTTTGGAAAGAAATTTATATTTTTATTTAGCAAGGATATGATGATTAAAAGTGATATTAAGGACTAGGGATAGTAAGGCTACTGAAAATGCAGCTTTATCACCACGGGAATAAATTAATATATACATATATAAAATATACATTTTTAAAAATTCAAATGTAAAGCAGTAATATTTAAAAATATAACAGTTTTTAAAAATGTATCCTCGCTTGGTGAGCCTTTATTTAATATATTATGGCCTGTGTTTTATGCACTCATTTTTAAGAAATATGCTAATGAACTTGAAGTTTGACACTCATTTTTGCTGCACTTAAGGACAAAATTAAATGTGATCAAATATAATATTATATGACTTTCCCTGCCTCCCAATTTCTTTATGCTGATTCACACTAACCAGGGACAAAGTAACATTAACCAACGTTATCTGTTACTCTGTGTTTTATTGTGTCCAGGCTTCATTGGGCTCTCAGAGCCCCAGTGAGGAGAGGCAGGAAGCGGGCAGTTCTGGAGAGCAGACAGGAAGAGACACTGATCCCAGCAGCCAGACGCCCCACACGGCCGAGCACAACCAGGACGATCCCTTAGAGGAGGAAACACCCAGCATCAGCAGTATGTACCTGCCGGGTAAACGCGCTGCTTTCTGTGTTCTCTCACAGTCACAGAGCGAGTGTGTGCTTCTGTTGAAATATATACCATAGGTGTCTTTGTCTTAGTGTTGTGGTGTCTAACCCACATTTTTGGGCTACAGTTCTGGGATTAAATACTGCATTCATAAATAAATCATTTTATGTCCTTTAATGATTCACTTCTATTAAAATATACTATACGGTTTTTGCTTGCCATTGTAAATGGTTCAAAACACATCTTGAGAGACCTTTTTATATGCATAAACGTTTAAGATTACATGTAATCTATAGATTTATCATATATATCTAGATATGTATATATCAATATAGACTATTATTGGCTTAATATTTTGAATTTAATTTTAATATTTATATTTTCCATTTTCATGTAATTTCTTTATATAGTATACATGAATGAATATCTAATCTAATCTAATATGTGTGTGTTTTTATATTATTTTAATTGCTTAAATTAATTTAGCCAATGCAACATGTCTTATTTGTTTTTAGTGTATATCATATTCTATTTCAAATAATAATATAATATAATATAATATAATATAATATAATATCCGTTTTTATGATTTTAGTTTTAATTAACATTATTAACTCTTTATCATGTTTGACATTAATGGGATTAAGTCACTATTGTCTCTGAAATACTCCCTCTGGTGTTGTATTGTGTAATTGTGAACTATTTGTGTCCTCCTTCCCACAGAGGTGCTGCAGTGTTTCCTGGCCACCCGTGAGGCCATGCAGCTCCAGCAGAACGAAACTGTGTACGAGTCGTCTGGCACTAGCACGTTACCCAGCAGCACCGAGAGCCCCGGGACGCCAGACAGGGAGCCCCCCCAGCGGCCCTGGGACCACCATAGCATCACCGACCAGGGCCTGTCCTTCCCAGCAGCCTGCCACCTGCTGGTCTCGCGCTGCCTTTTCCTGCTGCTGGGGGTCAGAGCTGCTTGGCAGGAGGAGAGTGTTTTTTTGTCACAGACGCCCACTGAGAGCAGCTCGGCCAGGTTTGTGTTGTGCGCATTTGCAAAACGTTTGCATGTGCGGGTGTGAACAAATCTGAAAGTGATACATTTCTCTCACTACATAGATCTCCACCCTACTATGAGGCGTTGGGAACAAAGATGGAGTTGCAGTCTTCTTCTGAGAGAAGATTCAGTGAGAGAGAGGTATTTATGTTCCTCATGTTTTCCCTGTAGGTTAGTATTGATGAAGTAATCTCTTGATTTTTATTGTTTGTAATCTGTTTTGTCACAGACACCAGATGAATCTAAAACCTCCTCAGGGTCATTCAAAAATAAAATTGGTGAGTGGTGGATGAAGAAGCATATTATTTTATTTATCTAATTTGTTTGATCACACACATATTGGATCTGTTGCTTGTTTTATCTGTAACATAACTGATATCTCCTGTCTGATCTCACTCATTTCTGTCTCATCTCGTGTATATCATCTGATCTCTTACATATCTGATCTCACGCATGATTTCTCACATTTCTTGCATCTTTAATCTTTTACCCATCTGATGTTACATGTCTGATTTTTTTCATTATCTGATCTAATGCTTCCATTTTCTAATATGTCATCTTGTATGTCTTAACTAACAAAACTGATCTCTTACATTTCTGATCTCGTGGATGATCTCACACATACTGCATTTTTTACGACTTTTATCTTTTAACCTGTCTAATATTGCAAGTTAGATCTTTTACATGTAGAATTGTTCACTTGTCTGATATCTACTGTATGATTTCACATTTCTAATGTTTATTGAGTCATCTCGCTTCTCATTTACCTAAACTGATCTCTTACATATCTGATCTCTTCTGTAAGATTGCTTGCATTTGATCTCAAATATCTTAAATTTTTAATATCTGATCTCACACATAGTGGGTATTTTGCACCTTTGATTAGTTTTTTTTTTCTACCTGTCTGATCTCACAATTTAGTTCTTTGATGAAAATGTTAATGTCTGATATTAGCTGTCTGGTCTCTTGTTTCTAATTTCTCAGGTGCTTCATATCACATGTCTGATCTAAAATGACTGATCTCACATATTTGATCTTGTGTGTATGAATTCTCACATCCGATTTCCAATATTTTACATATCTGATCTCACACATATAAGATTTTATACTTTGGCCTGATCTCGCATGTCAGATCTTTGACAGATCTGATGTCATGTATGATCTCTTATTTCTGATTCACATATATCAATTCATTAATCACTTACATTATTTACCTGTCTGATCTCACATGTCTGATCTCTCTCATGTCTGATCTCACGCATTTCTGGTATCTTGCTTTCCTAATCACATGTGATCTATCATGTCTAATTTGATTTCTGAAGTCTTGCATCACACATCAAATCTGATCTCACGTGTCTGATAACTTGCATTGCGTTTTTCTCTCTATCCATTTTAGTTAGCTTAAATATCACACCTCTGAGCTAATCAGCCTTGTTTCTTGCAAGGCCTTCCACTCTGTTCTTTGGGCATCATGAAAGATGCCTGGGAGCGCCTGCGACAGTGCATCAGTCCCACTACTGTGCTGTGCCCGGGCGGAGGTGGCACACCCATCCTGGGCCAGGTCTTCCATTTCTTGTGTGGGAGCCTAATTCGAACCTCTTCTCTGATGGACAAAGATGGAGGTGCACATGTGGATCCCAAAGCCATCACCATAGCCATGGCACAGCAACACCAAAGAGCTCAGGTGGGAAATCCATTGCAGATTCATTTAACTTTCAATAACTAGATGTAGAGACATTTGCAGTTGGTTTCACACCCTTCTTCCAGGTTCGTTTGGAGGCCTTGTGTCAGATTTCCTCCTTCCTGTCAGAGATGGAGGAGAAGAGTGTCAGCTCGCTGGCGCCTCCTCGTTTTCCAGGCCTTCTCCAGTCAGTGCAGCTGCAGTTTCTCTCTGGCTGCTTTGGTCTGGGAGCCCCGATCACCGGCAGTCTAGCAGCACCCAACAATAAGTTGCACCATTACACGGTAAGACACACTTATGACATTTCCTCAAATACAGATCACATATTATACCTAGAAGTTATTTCACTGCTTTATTGGCTTGATTAAGCCTTTGCTCCTGTTGAAGAATGGTGTTTGAAATGTTTGGTTTGTGTCTAGGCTGGGACTCAGTCGGCTCCTATCAGTGTTCAGAGGCAGTTACAGTCTGCAGCTCACACACTGTACCAGCAACTGGTGCGTGTGCTCAGACAAAAAGTGGCACTAGAGACAGAAAAGGCTGGTGGGTAATGCTTTTTATTTGACTAAATGCACAAAAGTATTTTATTACACATTTGATCTTTTTTAAATAGAATAAATACTTAATTTTTTAACAAATGTTTCATATTACTTCTATAAATGCATAATACAAATAATGAAGAGTAATGAAGTTTACATTCCAAAATAAATATTTTAGCACTTTATACAAATTTTTTTACTAATATAATTTCACTTATTATTTTATTTTTATTAATCACACATTATGCGAACAAAAAACTGCAAACTTTTATTTTGAATGCGATAAAATTGTGTGTTCCGTATATATAAATATATATAAATAAATACAGTATATATTTGAAAATGTTTACATGTCTGCATTTATATAATTTATAAATAAATATTTAATTTATGAACATTTAATTTTTTTTAAATATGTACGTGTTTGTGTGTATAAATATACAATATAAATATACACACACAAAATATACACACACATTCTAAATATATATAAAAGCAATAAATAAAAAATTTGAATAACAGTTTTTTAAATCTTTTAAACTTTTAATCACGATTTAATCCATTTTATTAATAATGAGCAGCAAATAAAAAAACAGGGTAACTATGTTAAGTTAATTTGCTAAAAGTAACTATTTTGTACATTTTAGTGCATTTTAATGTTAATAAAATTATTAAATTTATACAGATCTAATATGTTTTATTTTTATTTTACCATTAAAATAATTATTTTTCTGTGGTATTATTGTCATTACCCACTCATTTAAATTAATTCATTTGTGATATGGCTTAGTGGTTCCAATTTAGTTTGACTGTGTTGTATAGTTTGGCATATTATTAGAGTACTTGGATTATGCCAGTTTAATCAAGTAGTGATTTAACATAGATTTGTCTAATTTCAGGCTCTTATCAGCACCTGCTGTTAGCTACAGTCTTTGCTCTGAACTTCCACTATCAGCCAGTAGATCTGGTTGTGATAATTAAATGTGGTGTCCTGGAGATCTTGTCCACTCTGACTGATAACACCTGTGTGCTGGTGAACCAGCGCTGGCTGGCCGCCTCCATGTCCGGTCACATGCAGCTCGGTGGGGCAGTGAAGCTGGCCGCTGCCAGACTCCTGCAGATATTCGCCATAGCGGCCAGGTGGGATTATAAACCTGATAATTAAATACAGAATGAGAGAACGCCTCCTGTGATAACCTCACATTTGAAAACTGATGCCTTTATATAATCGCATTCTTCTTGCTACATTGCAATATTGCTTTAATGTAATGTGTTCTGAAAAGAAAAAAACCTCAAACATTATTTCATATAGATGCTTTGATATCAACAGACACCCCCGCTTCCAGTAAGAGCAACAGTATCTGGCTGTAGACAATCTAGGTTGTACAGTTGCAGTTAAATAAAACTGTCTGTGTGTGCTTCCGCAGTTCCTGTGAAGAGGCCTTGCCGCTGGAAGTGTCTCAGGCTCTCATGGATGTAATGAGCGAGCAGCTGCAGGGATTGTTGCACGCAGTCGACCAGCAGGAGGTGCTAGAGAGGGATTCCAGAGAGCACATCCAAGAAGAAACTTCCAAGCAAGAAAGTCGGTCAATTTTAACACAGATTCAGTCTTTATTTCTATATTTCATATAACACTAGTAATAAATATTAAATGCAATATTTTGTTGTTGCATATTTTTACATTTTTAATACTTTTTAATTTTATTTATTCATTTATTTATCATGCTTAATAATATAGGTAGGTAAAATAAAACTAAAATAATAAATAATATTAGCTTAATTTCTAATGAACTGTTTTGTAATTTACATTTAATTTACTTTTAATCTTAATAATATATTTATGTGTGTGTGTATGTATAAGTGCTTTCAAATTATTAATTGCATCCAGCTTTAATATGTGTGTGTTATATACATAAATATATATACATACACACACATAGACATCGTTATTTTTCACATTGCAGTAATATTTAATTTTATTATTATTATTTTTTTTTTTTTACGTTTTATTTTAGGTGCAGATATGGTTCGTAGCAACAGGGTCGCGGAGTCCCAGCTTGCTGATTTTCTAGTCTTCCTAAGACGCATTTTATCACTAAGGGTCGCCAAAAGAGTCTCTGCATCTGTCAAGTGGATCGATCCGCTGATGACCGTTATCTCGTACAAATGCAACTCTGGAAATCCACGCTTTCAGAACCTGCGGACGAAGCTGCTGGCCTTCCATATTCTGGAAGCTCTTCTCCCTGCCTGTTCAGATCCTGTTGTCATGAAACAAGTAAGAAAAGAAGTGTTTTTAATCAGTGCTGTGCGCCTGACACTAAATGATTGATTCTGACTTAATGAGCTTTTACCGTCATTTTTGTTTTCAGATTGTTGATCAGTTATTTAGCCTTTTGTCCACATACATGTGGGAGGAACCTCTGGCCCTGAGGAAAAACTTGGAAAAAGAGAAAAGTTTGGAGAACTCAAATAGGGTATTTAAACTCATCTCGATCTGTTCATTATGCAAATTTGACTATTTGTGTCCATGCGTTTTAGATTGTTGTATATGTGCTTACGTGTCTTCCAGGACAGTGGAAGTGAAGATGAATGCATACCTATTGGAGATTTCTCTTTCGATCCTCATAAACTGATCTGTTGTTCTCTGGAGAGCGGGAATGTGCTCTCTCATGGGTCGGGGGGAAAAGGGTATGGTTTGGCCACTACTGCCATCACTTCTGGATGCTTCATCTGGAAGGTACCAATGCAAAATACAGTAACTGTTGTCCCTGTTAGGTCTGCGCTCTAATGTGGGCTTTTTTTTTTCTTTTAGTTTTATATCACTAAGGAGAACAGAGGAAATGAAGGAACGTGTATTGGAGTGTCCCGATGGCCCATCAGGGACTACAACCATCGTACCACCACAGACATGTGGCTGTACCGGGCCTACAGCGGTAGTCTGTATCATGGAGGAGAGCTGGGACGAGCTCTGCCCTCCTTCACCCAGGGCGACACCATCACCTGCATCCTAGATATGGAGGCTAGAACAATCTCTTTTGCCAAAAACAACAGGGTCAGTGTGTTTATGACCTTAATATTTAATATCTATTGATTTTCCCTTTGGTTCTGTAATTTAAAAAAAAAAAAAATTTATTATTTTAGATTTATTTTACTTGATTTAGGTAAAGTGATTACTGTTTCAGACTGACGCAAATTTAATACAACAAATTCGTAGTGTAAATATGCACATTTAAAGTAGACAAATTTAAATGAGGCGGGGATTTTTATTTATTTATTTATTTTTTAACAAGCTTTGGAACTTTTTGTGTTGAAAGTAGCGTTACTAATTGAATGTACAATAACATAAGCATTATAAGTACTGTCATAAAATATTAGTAGAACATATGAAATGAAAATTAAATATTATATTATTTTTGTAAAATACTAAAAAAAAAGTTTTTTAATAAACAAAAAATAATGCGTTTTTAATGTATGTGTAGGAGCCCAAGCTAGCGTTTGAAGGAGTGGATGCCACAGAGCTCTACCCCTGTGTTCTTTTTTACAGCAGCAACCCGGGAGAAAAGGTCAGCCTCTTAAAACTCTTCGCCACTTTTGTTTGTTACATTTTTTACACTGTAATTTAATAATATATTAGAGTTTAACTTTCAAAAGCATCCTGTTCTTCAACTGTGCTGTAGGTGGCGCTGTGTGACCTGCAGATGCGTGGCATGCCTAGCGATCTTCTGCCTGGGGAGCCTTTGTGCAGCCCGAGGGCCACGGTTCTGCTGGAGTCCACCATTCAGCTGCTGAGACGACTGTACTTGAACGATGACTGGCTTCAACACATCAACCAGCACATGCTGAACAAACTACAGCTCATCAACCCTCTTATGAGAGAGGGACAAGGCAAGATGGGTCAGTAAACAGTGCGCTAAAACGGTTTGGTTATTTAATAATATACATATTATATAGTCTATATTTGTGTGGCATCATTGCAGTTAATCATTTTGAAAATGTTTTGGACCTTGTCGGTTACTTTTAGTGTGATTTTTATAGAAATAGATAAAAGCTAGGTGTTTAAAATTAAAAAAGGTAAATTAATAAATGCAAATGTATACAAAAATGTATTGTAAATACATTTACAAACTTTTAAAACATATTTTTCGGGATAGAAAATGTTGATTACTTCTTCTTGTTTCTATATTATTTAGAATTTACTTTTTAGAAAAGGCTTTTTGTAATAGTTTGCAATGCCAAAGTCTTTTAAAGGTTAATGTATTCCGTCCTCTGTTAGCAGGTCATGCTAGTAAGGAGTCTGATGAGAAATGTGGGGTGAACAGAGAGAGGGACTCTGCTTGGGTGGATGTTGGGACATCAACAGACCACCTCTCTGGCCCAGCGGGGCTCTCTGACGCCCAGCTCAGCGTGTTGTGCACTGAAGTCTGGCCCATCATGGCCCTGATTGGAGGGGTGGACAGCGGTCTCCGGGCTGGAGGGACCTGTCTGCACAAACCCAGCAGTCGACGGGCGACTCTGCTCGGGGTCTTGAAAGAGGGAAGCCCCTTGGCTAAGCTTCAGTGGGAGGAGACAGATTTTACTGTGAGGTAAGTACACAAATACATATATACAGTATACAGTACTCTTACAGACAGTCAAATAAGATTACAATTTCTACATTTTATATTTTGATATAATGATTTAACGTATTATGACTATTATTAATAGGCAAAGATGCAAAAGTAAAAAAAAAGAAAAAGCTAGCAGTATTGCTACTGTTTTTATTTTATATTACTGTTCTGTTTCAAGTTTGTAATGTAATAACATTTGTTTAACAGTTTCGGTAAAATAATTAAAAATGAAAGATAATACACAAAATATACAATAATAATCATCATTATAATAAATAATGCAATTCATAGTAAAAATGTTTCTAATGTTTTAGAACGAAGATATCAAATTAGTGATTTGAGACAATTAGTGGTGATTTTCCTTTTATTATATTCTTTTATTATTTATTTTATTATAAAATATTAATTAGAATGTAATTATGTACATCTCTATTTTAAGAAATAAATATATCTGATTTGTTTTATTACAATTATTATATTTAATTTCTTAATTTCTACATCTAACAATATTTTATCAGTGGTTGGAAATCAGTTTTGTCAGAATAATATTGCATTGATTTATTTTGACTTTACTGCAGTGACCACAACACAGACAGTTTAATAAAAAAAATAATAATGTGACAGATAATATCTTTCTTTATGGCTTCTCCAGCACTTTTTCTATGTTCAGATGCCATTGTAATTTTTGTATATTTTGTATGTTATACTTGTCCTGTTCTTTTTGCCAGTTGCATGCATCTTTTTTTCCTTTCCTATTTCTTCACTTCCCTTTTCTTGTACTGTCTTTTGTCCCCTTCATTTTTTTTCTAATCACGCTATCCTTTCCTTTCCACTCTTTTATTTCTGTCTTGCCCCTTTCGTCTCACTCCTGTCCTCATCTTCATACTGCTTGTGACCTGCTGTGGTCCCACTAACCCAAAGCTTCCTGAATTCTTGGTCACCCAGCGACACGCCTCTCTCCTCCCTGGAGCCGTGTGACATCCCCCAGCTGGACATGTCTCGCTGCCGTGGACTCAAGCCCTCCGTGTTGTTCGACCTCATCCTGATGACCGGCATCTTAGAAGAGCAAGAGCCTCCTTCTGGATCACCTGAATCATCTGGATTGCCACGAAACCGAATCAGCTCTGAGGGGGGCCCACGCAGCGAGCTGGAGAGGCGTTTGGACGAAGACATCGCCCGTATTATGATGGATGAAGAGGGAATGAGCTGTCCAGTGGATGAGGACAGAAGTAAAGTGGAAGAAAGGAGAGATGAGAACCAAGATGACACGTTCAGATCCCTTATGCAGTCAAACGATGAGCGTGTTAGTGCCCCCTGTCCACAGATACTTGCACCACAACCCAAAGTGGACTTCTTTGCTTTGGAACTGCGTGCAGTCCGAATTTCCTACCTCCTTTTGGGGGCACTAAAATCTCTGACTGTTATTCTGAGCTGTGGGAAGTTCACAGATCTTCTCCTGGTTCCCAAATCAGATGCAGGTGTCAGTGTTAGTAGCCCTGACCCAGCGAGAACCTCTGCTGGCGGGGAGGAGAGCGCTGAGGTGCGCTCTGTGCTGCAGTTTGTGGTTCGGAGCATGGTGAAGTGGGCTGTCAGACCCTGTCCGATCAAACAGGCCATGGCTTTATCAGACCTCGAGAGGGCCCAGATCATCATCTTTAAAGGAGTGCTGAGCAGACTGCATGAGGATGGAAGCAAAGAACACAAAGGTCTGGAGATTTCCAAATAATGTGAACAATTCAGTTATTCAATATTAAACTTTTTAACCTGACGTAATAATATTATGCTACTATAATATTAAAATATATATTTTTAAATGATTCAGTAATTAATGTCATTTTAATAATTTTTATATAAAAAAAATAAAATAAAATTACATATTTTTATAATGGCTGTTAATTTATGTGAGTATTAATATAATTTACTAATTTTAATATAATGTTTAATTTTAATGTAATGATGTTAATATAATTCATAACAATAATATATTATATGTATTATATCAGATAATAAATGATTCAGTTTTTTTTTTAAATTCATATTATTTACAAAGTTTTAGTAGACAAAGTCTGTAAAAAATAACACACATTTTAAAAAATCATGATCAATGGTTTATTTTTTTAATTACTTATTATTTTATACATATTTCATAATTTAATAATTTAGCAGCTTTAGTCATTTAATAGTAGTAGCAGTAGCACTTCATATAGCTTAGAAAGGCAAAGACTTCTACTACTATCACTAATACTACTAATATTAACATTTTTTTTTATATTAATTAAATTTAATCTTGTTGTTCTGGTGTGTCTGTGCACATAGATTCAGGAGGTCACTCTTCCTCTCAGCCCGTGTCCAAATCCTCCAGTTCAGTCTCGCTTTACAGCAACGGCTCTGAAGGTACCGCCATCTTCGGCCAATCAGCTTCACCCTCCACCAATGACCTCACAGCCTCCCTTCTCACTGCCCTGCAGGCTGACGGCCTGGAGAACTTTAACCCTTTCCTTCCCATCAACCTGTTACAGTGAGTTTTTCTCTCATGCAGCATTTAAAGAGTGTATTATAAAGTAAAGTAAAGTAATGCCAAAGTGTTGTAACATCTGAGGAGTTCTGGAAAGTAATAGGTGCAGTTTTTTAAATAAAGGTGCAAGTCAATGTTAATTTGAAAGAAAGGGATATGAGACAAGGGTTTAAAACACACACACAGTAAACTCTGTGACATACCTGGATATTCTCACTCTAGATCGGCGTCAACTGAGACACACACTCACACACAGGTTACTGAAAGTGTGAGTGAGAATACAGGTGAGTGTGTGTGTGTATGTAAAGCAGAGGCCGTGTGTGTTATAACCTCATAAACACATGCTCCTCTTAACCTCAGGCGTCTCTGAGCATGGCTTAAAGACACGAGAGTGATTAACACATGCTCAAGCTGAGGGTTTGCTGTAGAGCAGGTGCTAGCGGTTCTCTTGTGTCTGTGTGTGCATGTTTGTGTGGCTGGGCTCCTCTAGGCGGATGGTTCTGGCGCGTTTTCCCACATTGGCAGGTCTCGTCCACAGTCCGGTTCTACCCCCCGGGCTCAGCCTGACGAGCTCAGCCTCCTGTGAGGGCTTCACTGAGCAGCAGACCAGCTTCTTGGAGCCCTGTGGTCAGACCAGGACCCCCGTGGGTAAGAAGTCCAGACACACTCTGCAATACAAGTAGCATGTGGCTTTCATGGACACAGTTATTTATTTATTTATTTTTCCCTTTTTCTAATTCATTTTTATAAACTGATGCCAAGATCAGTTTATGTGGCGCCAGTTGGGAGCGCTTTGAGAAATGCTACTCTTTACTTAACTCTAACGCCTGTGCATGTTTTACACTTGAGTCTTGCGTTGGAAGGATTTCTTGGATTGTTACATACTGTACTCACTGACTACTAAAATTGTTTTTCTTTTTTTTTGTGCATCTTTACACGCATTGCACTTGAATGGCACCTTGAATCTCACAATGCATTACTAATTACTTTTATAAATATATGTATATTTTTATGCACTGGGTTCCAAAAGTCAGAGACCACTAGTGAAAAATATTGTTTATATATATATATATATATATATATATATATATGTATTTAAATAAAAAATTTTATAACTTTTATATCACATGCAGTATATTTAATTATATTATTAGTGTATCAGTCTGTGTGAAAGGTACATTGAAAAATACTTAAAAGTAATAATAAAAATTAATACAATTAAAGTAAAATTTACTTTACTAATCCTATCAATTATATATCAATTATTATTTTATATGA
>JAUYWG010000059.1:3779318-3804133 GCA_034779775.1 Enteromius afrohamiltoni
ACAGAACTGTTTTGAGATTATTTATATATATATATATATATATATATATATATAAATAATCTCAAAACAGTTCTGTAACAATTTTGTTAGAGAATTTTATATATATAATATAGCCACTGTTGCTGTGGCATAAACTATAAATCATTATTTTCAAATTTGATATTAATTTTTCATTTTAATTAAAGTTTTAGTAAATTTGCTCTTAGTTTGTTTTTGTCTCTTGTTTTTGTTACTGTTTTTATGTATTTTAATTTATTTCAGTTTTAGTTTTATTAATTTTACGTTTAGTCATTTAGCAGACACTTTTATTATTTTTTTATTTTAGAATAGGAAATGTTGCATTGGAAGTTTTGTTTTTTTTATATTATTTTCTTAAAGTAACTGAAAAAAAAAAAAAAAAAAGATCAGCTATATTAACCCAGGCAGCAACTGATGTTTTCTTTAATATTATGACATAAATCAGAGTGTAATGAATCATCAGAAATAAAAAAGCAATGTGACATCTGAACAATACAATTTAATATTATATTAAAAATGACAAATGTCAGGTAAATTGTTTATAATAAGAGCCATTCATTTAGATAATAGATAGAACAGAAGTTAAACCTAAAGGTCATAGAAAGGGGGGGAAATAGCAAATTGAAGGACGACATTGGTGAAAGAAACATTAACATTATGAGTGAGAATCAAATCAAGCGGTCCTAAAATGTTAAAAGTGTATATCACTATTAATATTTTTCACACCATTAACGTGAAGAATGGGTACAAGATACCTCAGAGGAGAGATTTAAATGAGTACTTCATGAAATATTTTTAGGATGTGCAGACATGTATCTGTTATATTGATACTAAAGGATACACAGGTGTCCAGTTTATCATCTAAAGGTTTAGATTTTCTTTCATTTCTTCAGTGGATGTCAAAATGGCCTCCTGTATGTGTGGACTCTTCCTCAAGGGGGCGCTAATGTCTCAGTTCCCAATTTCCTCAGCCCATCTACCAGCCAAGACAAGAGCAGTGCCATCAAGGTCAGATTGATTTATTTATGTCTTTTTTGGTGGGGAGGTTGGATAATTTACTCGGAGCAAATTAAGCCGTCTTATTTATTGCCTGTATAAACTGACCTTTTAATTCACTTTCGTACTGTTAAATTAATTGTCACTAAGTTTAAGGAAGCTGTGTGTGTGTGTGTTTTTGTGTTTTAGCGGGGCAATGCTAAATGTGTGTTCCGCCTGAGTGGACACATTACCGCGGTAAAGACCCTGTCATTTTGTCCCAGTGGACTTGCGCTGGTGTCTGGAGGAATCGGAGGTGTGCTCAACATCTGGTCTCTCAGGGTGAGTCAAACGCTTCTTATAGGTATTTCTTTAATTGGCTTTACGAAGCTCCTGTTTTTGATTGTAACTCCCCTGTTTTGCAGGATGGTTCAGTCCTGCAGACTGTGGTTACAGGAATGGGTTCTGTGGTTTGTACCACCTGGATCCCACACATAGGGGTGACCGCTTGTTCTGGAAGATCAAAGGTACCGAACACTTTCTGAAAAAGTGTTTTATTGTTATTTATGTTTGATTAAAAAAGCAATGTTTGATTATGCTTCTCCTATCTCAGGATGTTTTGCTGATTCGCTGTACCCCAGACTGGATCGCTCAGAATCACGTTCTGGCCTCCTGCCGTTCTGTTCTACGCAGTCAGGGCATTCTGGGATTGAATCGTGCCCCTTGCATGGCCGTGTTTCTTGAGCGCCTTCCCACGTTGCTTCAGGAGCAGTACAGCTATGAGAAGGTACTTAGTTTCTCTACATTCACTACATTTCTTGTTAAGGTAGTTAGGTATATTTTGCTGTCTTGGTGTTGCGACTAATAAATGATGAATATTATGTATTAATCTATGCTATTTTGTAAAAAACTAAGAATAAATAAACACACTAAAAACAAGGGAAAACTGTAAAAAAACAACAACAAAAAAGGCCTTAAAGAGTTACATTTAATCTTTATGCTTTAATCTGTTACTATCCCTTATAGTTAGTGCTAGATGATAATTGAAATAATATTATAGAAATAATAATAATATAGACTATTTTTATTTGATATTTATTCATTTTTAAATTGGTATCAGCCAATAAAATAAAATTCTAATTAAATTAAAAATTGCTAATATTTACAATAAAAAATTATTAATAATATAATAAAAAATGTATAATAAAAAATTAAAAAAATATATAATAAAAAATGTAGGAGATATTATTACTATTCAATATTATTTGAAAGATTTTATATAAATATTGATGGTATTTTTGTTTTTTATTTATTTTTGTCTTGTTAAATAAAATAAAAATATATAAATATATATATATATATAATTATAGTTTGCTGTGAATATTATGTTTGATGCTGATGAATGAAATACAATTATAAATATAATAAGTATAATAATTATTATAACTACACTTTGTTTTGGTTTACCTTTATGGATAGATTGCTATCATAAAATCTGCTTATAAAACAGGTAAAGCTGTGTTAGTGTGCTTTATGTTGAAAAGAGCTCTTGAAGTCTTCTCGAATGCTATAGAAATGATGAAACTGCATTCAATACATTAGAACAACTGACACGTAATGCATGTATTTGCCTCAGTTCTGATCTGATGACTTTCTGCTGCGCCTCAATTTGTTTTTCTAGCATATTGACTCTTCTTTGCTCCGTTTTGCTGCAGAGCTTTACTTAACAGTCTCTATTAACAGCTCATTATTGTTCTCGGTTAAACAGCAGAGATCTCCTGCAATCTGCAGTCTGCTGAGGAGACACCAGAGTCAGTCAGTTCACTGCAGCTTCTGCTCTAATAAATCAACTGCAGCTTTCTGGGTCAACATCACCAAGTTTTACTTCATCAAATGAGATTATAGAATATTTTAACAGTGATAATATTTCATTCTTTTTACTGTATTTTTGATCAAATAAATGCAGTCTTGGTGAGCTTCTTTAAAACAACATAAACCTTAATTGCTCCCTAATCATTTCTATAAAAAAGTATTTCCCAGTTTATTGTAGATATTGTATAAAACATCATATCTTTTCATGTGTGCTCCTCAGAGTCACGTGATGGCGGGCGATCAGTTGACCCACAGTGCCTTTCTCCAGAGTCTGTCCGCTCTGGCCGTGGGTCTCTATTTGGATCAGTTACTGTGCCGTCATCCCAGACCACCTCACCACAGCGGGACAAGGCCAGATCAGGACGGGGCCCTTGGATCCTTCTGCCCCTCAGAGTGGAACTGGCTTTCCACTTATTCAACCACAGTGAAGAGCGCAGAGGCGTTTGCTCGTGGCACAGCCTTCCCAGAATCCTTCATTGCACCCGAGTTCCATCATTCTGGGTCCACGGAGCTGACCAAACCATTGGTAAAATTTAAATAAGCTGATCCTTGATGATAAATATTTGAAGGAACCTTTTTATATTTTTTAGATTATCATGTAATTTTTGGAATTAAATGTTGTATTATGATTCATTACAGGGGATTATAGTAAAGTTATACTCAAACTAAAATTTTATTAATTCTTAGTTATTTTAAATATATATTTTATCTAGTTGCTAAGGCAACATTTTTCAGTTTATGTACTAAAAGAATAAAATTATCTAAAATAAAATTAATAAAAACATATAGATGTAAAATACAGAAATTGTAAAACTTGTTGAAATATTAATAAAAACTTAAATATAAAATTAAATATAAAAATTAATAAAAAAATTAATAAAAAGCTTTTAGCGAGCAAAGTTAGTCTGGCCAAGCCGACGTTTTAGAGCATTTCAGTTCCCAAAAAAATGGGAACCAATGAGAAACTAACTTTCCTACTGCTTTAATGAAGCTTACAGTGGCTTCAGGTTCCGCCGCTACAAGTACGTCTTCGGAATGAGTGGTCTGATTGGTTGTAGATTCGTCCAGTAGTATACAGAGGCATCTGATAGACGCAGGTTAAGCCTGCCGTAGTAAGGTAGCTTGGCCAGACTAAGCTCCTATGAGCTTTATAGTCGCGGAAGCCAGGCTGTAATAGTATCTCCGTGACACCAGAATTAGTCTGAAAATTCTTTTCAACAATATGCCCCTGAAAGGTTACTTTGATTTATGCAAAGGGCCTTTTGATCTCCTCCCAGGACAACAGTAAATGGACCTTCATGATGGATGAGCAGCTCATGTCCTGGGCGACCAGCAGACCTGAAGTAAGTCTGCATGTTCCTGAACTCGTGTGAGGTTTAGCAGATTACGTGCAAGTGTGTGTTAAGACGTCCGGATCTTCCTTCATCTCCCTCATCCGTCTCTGTCAGTATAGCCCCTGTGTTCAGCATTGTTCTTTCAGGCAGATTTTTATCACTCTTCACATGTTTTTATTCATTCAGCTTTTACAAATGACCCCACACAAAAACACTGTCTCTGCTTTACATACACTCCTTTCCTCATTATTTAAAGCATATCTCTACGCCTGTTTTACTTTCACAGCTTGAGATTGCATTAAAAGAATAATGTTTTTTTTAACGCGTATTAAGGGATTATCATTGTATTTAACAGTGCTTTAAACATCATCTTTTTTTTTTTTATGTAATAAAGTCATGTTTGTGGTTGTGACAGGACTGGCAGCAGGGTGGTAAAAGCGAGGTGTATTTGTGGGGTAATGGGCGTCACGGGCAGCTGGCGGATGCTGGAACCAGTGCTTCTGTGCCCACACTCGCTCCTTCACTCTCACAGACTCAACAGGTAGATTATGAACACAAAACGCATGCAAGGCTACCACAAAAGTTGGCATGTTCGTTTGAAAAGCTGTGTGTTTCTCTCAGGTTGTGTGCGGTCAGAACTGCACGTTCCTGGTTCAGGCTAACGGTACAGTTCTGGCTGTAGGGGAGGGCAGTTATGGACGACTCGGACAGGGTAACTCAGATGACCTCTACACCCCGACTATCATCTCAGCTTTACAAGGTAATGCAAACCACAGCAAACTGGTTTTCAAGCCAGTGCCAGTAATATGTGCAGTAGACAGAAATTTGAAAACGGTTGAAAACTGATGCAGAAATGAAATCTTACTGAGTAGGGTTGGCCGGTGTCGACCAATTTGGCATCGTACGATGTCTAATGTAAAACATTGTGATGTCCGATGGCATCGTCGTCGTGGGCAGCGGTTGTTTTGGTGTGGGGTGTGGCGTTTTGTTTAGTTGTAACTAAAACACCAAGCCCCGCCCCACGACTGACAAAAACAGTGTTTGCGTGAGCAGGTGAGAGAAGATCGATGCTTGAATTGTGCGCGGATGACATGTCGAGCACACACGAGGGTTTGAAATGAGCTCGCGGACCCCGTTTCTGCGCATGTAGATCTGTTTTCCTCTCGCAGAAATGATTTACCGCGCTCGCCAGCATCAGTGGTGCGCTCGCTGATTAATGGCACAGATTTGCCCGCATAGATTAAGTGTGTTTCTTGCAAGCTGGTTGCTGCGGAGCGGGGCGGAGGATCGCGATGCTGGCTCAGCATTGTGATGTCTATCGACGCAACCCTATTACTGAGTGCTATAGATGTTTCATTTAATAAATACATAAATGTTTGAGCTTTTTTTTAAGTGAAACAACTGTGGCTGTCAAATAATAAAATAATTTATAAATAAAATACCAACCTAGAAAAACAAACATAAATAAACTTGATCAACAAACACCATTAACAACAACATCATAATTATAATCATATTATTAAGCTTATTAATAACCTCTTAATCAATTTTTTCTTTTGAAAAACTATTGTAACTATATAATACTTACAAATAAAAATAATGACCTATAAAATAGTATTATCATTCAAATGTCATTATTTGAACTTGATTTGAACTTTATTATTAATATTTTGTGCTGGGAATAAGATTTTTACTGATTGTTATATATTGGAAATAAGATCATGAAGATGATGAATAATAATAACTATAGTGACAACCCCTTAATCTATTTTTATAATAACTTATACAATAACTATCAGAATTATAAATAATAATAATTGCCTATAAATATTATTTTTTATTATATTAAGATTACTTTATATTACTATTATATTATTATTATTTGAAAATGAATGAAATGCATCTATTACATGTTGTTTTTGTTTTATTTTTTATAACAGGTTATGTAGTGACTCAGCTGGTGACATCTTACGGGTCTGATGGCCACTCATTGGCTCTCACTGAGACCGGAGAGGTGTTCAGCTGGGGGGATGGGGATTATGGGAAACTCGGCCACGGGAACAGTGAAAGGCAAAGGCGACCCAAACAGATCGAGGCTCTGCAGGGAGAGGAGGTGGTGCAGGTAAAAAAAAAAAAAAAATACATCACATGATCAGGTTTCAGATTTCAGAAGATTTTTAGATTTGGTTTGAACATCATTTCCCTCTTTCAGTTGGCATGTGGGTTCAAACACTCAGCTGTCATCACATCGGATGGAAAACTCTTCACCTTCGGCAGTGGAGATTCTGGACGCTTGGGTCAAAGGTCAACTTCCAACAAGATGATCCCAGAGAGAGTTACAGCACTGGATGGGTACCACATTGGACAGGTGCTTCTTCATTGTTAGGACTTTCATTGTAATGACCAGCGTGTGATGAGTGAAGATGACCTTTTCTGCCGTGTTTAGGTGTCATGTGGTATCAATCATACTTTGGTCCTGTCATCAGACGGCCTGACCGTGTGGGCTTTTGGAGATGGTGATTATGGTAAACTGGGTATTGGACCATGTACAGTGAAATGCTACCCACAGGTACAGTCTGACAGATTAATAGGGTGCATTTTTGTTCAAAAAGTTTGAATTTGGTACGATTTGTTCTTAGCAAATATTATTATGAAAGGTGAATATCGTGGTAACAAAGGCTGCAATTATTTGACCAAAAATACAATAAAAGTGTGAAATATTACAATTGAATTCTATTTTAAGATGTTTTAAAATATAATGAATTTCTGTGATGAAAAAGCTGAATTTCCAGAATCATAACTATTATCCTTCAGGAATCATGTTGCTTTGGTGTACAAGATGCATTCTTATTATTTGCAAAACTGTCTTTGAATTAAAAGTTCAAAAGAACAACTTTATTTGTTCATATATTTATGCTTTGTAACATTTTAAATGCCTTTACGGTCACTTTTGAACAGTTTGATGCATCCTTGCTCTATACAAATAATAAGTATCACTTATCCCAAACTTCTGAAAATCAGTATGCTTCCTGTGTTTCTATTCGTTGTTAGAAAGTGGAGCCTCTGTGCAATAAAGGCATTAAAAAAGTTGGATGTGGGACACATTTCTCAGTGGTTCTGGCCAAAGATGGACACGTCTACACATTCGGCCAAGGTAGACCCTCCAGAAATCATCGTCCTCCAAATGTGTTTGTGTGTAAATGTGGCATCATTTACCTTTTATTCAATTCTGATTCTAGCCTGAACCAGTTTTTCTCTTAGAAGAACATTTTGATTGTAAAGTTGACTGTTTTTCAAATGACCTTTATGATGTTGAGAAAGTCCTTAATATGCATGTATGTTTTCCCAGAGCGTCTGATAGGTCTTCCAGACTCCATGCTGAAGAATCATAACCGACCTCAGATCATTCCCGCTCTGGAGGGCGTCTTCATCGAGGACATCGCTGTAGGCTGCGAGCACATCCTTGCTTTATCCAACACTGGAGACGTGTACGCATGGGGCTGCAACTGTGAGGCCCAGGTGCTGTCAGCAATGATGTTTAATCATGTTTTCTGTGAAATTGTGAATATTAATGGAATATTTAGTATAATAATATTTCGTATTTTATGTCCTTTTTGTGTGTATTGTAGCTAGGTCTGGGCCATTCCAATCCTGTCAAAGAGCCCACTCTAGTTACTGCTCTACAGGGCAAGAACATCAGGCAGATCTCAGCTGGACGCTGTCATACCTCGGCCTGGACCACACCAGCTCTGTCAACCAGAGCTTCAGGTACAAACAAATCCCAGTGAGCTGCCTTGGAACTTTCGAAGTAAACTGTTCTAAATCATCTACATGGTTAACAGCTAATAATGTTTACTTCTATGCAGCATGCAACTAGCACTGTTTTAATAAGTTTTTTTTGTTGTTTTTTTTTTGGGGACTATAAAATGAAATTGCAAAAATTTTAATTTAAATGTAAGATTTTGAAATGTTCATTGCATTTATTATTATTATTATTATTATATTTTTTACAGAAAATCCAAAAAAATATTTAAATGAACTTGTATAGTAAATATTTTATTTATTTTTTCTCTTTTTAAGATTAAAATATGCCCATCCAGCAGGCCAAAAGTTTTATTATTTTTTAAAGAAATGAATGCTTTTTTTCAGTAAGAATGCATTAAATTCAACAAATGTTAGTAAAACATTTTTATTGTTACAAAACTCTTACTGACCCAAACAGCATCAAACAACAGGCAGACTCTGAAAATCTATAAACCCTGTAAGTCAGATATGCAAAATGTGTCTGCTGAATCCTAGCATATCTCAGAAAAAACGTTCACATGTCCACAGACTCTGACCTCATGCTGAACGTCTGTTCTAGCATCATCTCCTCAGCTGTTGGATGTGAGGATTGCTTTTGCTTTTCGTGTCAACAGCTCTGACCGTGTGTTTTGTAGGTTGTTCAGGGATACAGCTGGGTCTGCCTCAGTCCGTGCCTCCGCAGTACAACGCCCTCAAAGACTGCAGCCCTGAAGTGCTAAACACCCGTCTCCGAGTGCTGTACCACTTCTCTGATCTTATGTACAAGTCCTGGAGGCTTCTGAACCTCGACCCCCGCAGTCAGGTACACAATCAATAATAAAACTAACACATTCACGTGAATCACAGCATTCACAACAAAGTGTTCCTTGTTATGGTTCCTGTTTTTTACCTCCACACTAATAGGTCTGTGTCGGTCGATATCAGAGCAGAAGTTTGTCTGACCATGTCACTGTCTGGCTGGTTTCCAGGTGAATGCTTCTCGCTACAGCTCAGGTACCGCTGCCATTGTACAGGGCCAACTCAGAGGGCTCCTGTCCCCGAAAGTCAACACCCTTCCTCTCGTTCGCACTATCGGCAGAACCATGACCCAGGGAAAGACCTATGGCCCCCAGATTACAGTCAAACGGATCTCCACCAGGTACAAGAAATTGATTTTTTAGATACTTCCTGTGACGCTACATTCAATTTCACGAGCAAAGTCAGTCTGGCAAAGATGCCATTTTAGAGCAGAGTGAACCAATGAGAAATGAGCTCCCCTCCCCCTGGCATGACTGAGGCGGGCGTGACGCGATGACGCAGCATTTCTGCATCTGAGAACCATAACGTCTTTCAAATATGGTGTGTACCGAGCAGCAACAATCGTTCAGCTGTTTTTCATGGCAGGTTTTCTTTGAAAACGGAGCAAAAGTAATTGAAGTAAAGACATTTTCCTACTGCTTTAATGAAGCTAGCTACAATTGCTTACGGTGGCTGCAGGTTCCGCCGCTACGCATACGTCATCGGAATGAGTGGTCTGATTGGTTGTAGATTCGTCCAGTAGTATACGGAGACATCTGATGGATGCAGGTTAAGCTTGTAAGTAAGGTAGCTTGGCCAGACTAAGCTCCTATGAGCTTAATAGTCACGGAAGCCAGGCTAGAATCGGGTAGAAACTCTGATTTAAACAATATTTTAAAAGATTCTTATTCTGAAAATCTGGTAAATTCTTGACAATGGGGGGTGGGCCTTGGAGTCAAAAAGGTTAAGGACCACTAGATTAGAGGGATACAGAAAGTGTAGGAAATGTAGATGAATAGTTGATAGACAGTGTTTGTAAACTTCCTGTTTAAGCTACACATTTGTTTTTGATTTACTTGAGGTACCTAACCTTGTCCTCCAATCCACAGGGGGCGCTCTAGCAAACCCATTTTTGTCCAGATCGCCAAACAAGTGGTGAACCTAAACCCCACTGAGCTGCGTCTGCCCTCCAGAGCATGGAAGGTAAAGCTGGTTGGAGAAGGGGCAGATGACGCCGGCGGTGTGTTTGACGACACTATCACCGAAATGTGCCAGGTACGCCAGGTTTTCTTAAAAGGGAGGGTTGCTTTTGCATTCAAGCATTAAAAAATCTAATTCTTATTTCCTAGGAGTTACAGTCTGGTGTGGTCGAGCTACTCATTCACACTCCCAACAGCTCTGCAGATGTTGGTAGCAACACTGACAGGTACGTTGTGGATAATGAAATGTCAAATCAGAACATGTAGCGATGATATATTTTTGTTGGCTAAAACCGGTTTTGGTCTACATAAATACGTGCAGAACTCGATTGCCTCTAAATAGACTGTTTTTTTTTTTTTTCTACTAAACTCTGTAAAGGTTCTTGCTGAACCCAGCAGCCGCCTCGGAGGATCACATGGTGCAGTTTCGCTTCTTGGGGATCTTAATGGCAGTGGCCATTCGAACCAAAAAGCCTTTGGATATGCACCTGGCGCCATGGGTGTGGAAACAGATGTGCTGTATTCCTCTGGGAGCCGCCGACCTGGAGGAGGTGGACCTGCTCACATATCGCTCACTCCAGGGCATCTTACACCTGGACAACAGCGTGATCAATGAAGAAAACTTCACAGTGGTGAGGCACACAGGCCCGAGAGACCAGCGGAGATCATCCATTCAGACACAACTTTCTCACTGTCTTTTATTCTGGTTTTCTAGATGATCCCGCTGGACTCGTTTGTGGCTCACAGTGCTGATGGCACATTGGTTCCTGTGATTCCTGGTGGGCATAACGTCCCTCTGACATTCTCCAACAGGAACGATTATGTGGAGAGAGCCTTGCACTACAGACTTCATGAAATGGACCGACAGGTATCTGCCTCTCCTCCAGACATTTTAGAATGAAAATAATGCTATCCATACATTTCAGTTAAATGAATAGATTGTATAAACTGATCTTGCATGGTGATGGTACATAATGCTAATGCGGTATTTCGTGTGTATGTAGGTGGCAGCAGTGAGGGAGGGCATGTCCTCAATCATCCCAGTCCCGTTGCTTTCCCTGCTCACGGCTCGACAGCTGGAACAGCTGGTGTGTGGCTTGCCCGAGGTCTCTGTGGAGATGTTGAAGAAGGTGGTACGATACCGTGACATTACTGACAGCCATCAGCTTATTGGCTGGCTGTGGCAGAGCCTCGAGGAATTCACCAATGAGGAGAGAGTGCTGTTCCTGCGCTTTGTGTCTGGACGTTCCAGACTGCCATCCAATCCGGCAGACATCACACAAAAATTTCAGATCATCAAAGTTGATCGGGTAAGGCTACTGTCAGGTATAGAATATCCTCTTTATTATATACTAATAAAAAATAATTCGTTTAAAAAAAAAAAAAATTATTTGGTTATTGAATTGAATTACAGTTGCAAATTGTAATATGTTCTTTAGTTGTTTCCTTTTAAAATAAGTTTAATTAAATATATCATAATTTAATGAGACAAATGAGTCAAAATTGCTCAAGAATATTTTTTTACAATATACTTGCACGTATATAAAAATGAATTATTACATTGAATGAATTTAACTAAAGTATGTATTAAATTATTCAGCATTAATTAATTACAAAATTGTTATAATTTAACAGAATTTAATGACAACAAATTAGATGTAGACAAAATTGAAAATCAATTTAGTAAAATGACTATATCTAAAAAGCACCCCAAAATGTTGTATTTTGTAATTTCATTTATTTGATTATTTATGTTTATTTATATAAAGGGTTGTCCAGATTTTGTAATTGAAAGGAACACAATAAAAATATTTTTTATGTGTTATATAATGTTCTATTGAAATTAACTTTTAAATATAAAATGTAAAAAATTATTAATGATGTATTTTTATTCATGATTATTAATGTTTATTTATATGAAATGGTAGTCAGACTTTAAAACTGAAAAGGGACTCAGGAACAAAATACTTTAAATATAAAATAAAATAAAATAGCTTTTTAATATAAAATTATATTTTTTTAAACAATTATTTAACTAAAATTCACCCCAAAATGAAAACTTTTAAATTATGTTTCAAATCTATGTCATTAATAAGCGAGCGCACCACTGATGCTGGCGAGCGCGGTAAATGGTAATATGTCATGTCATATAATATGTATGTGTGTGTGCGCGTGTATATTTATTATGTATATATAAATACACAAATATAAATGTATATATTTAAGAAACTGTTACGTTTATATATTCAATATTTGTATCTGTAAATATATACATGTAAATATTTTCAAAATTTATACTGTATGTGTGTGCATGTGTATATATACAGAATGTGTTTGTTTGTACTGTGTATATTTATTATCTAAAAACAAAAGCGTTTAATTTGGATGCGAATACTAGCAATTAATCGTTCGACAGCACTAGTTGTCAGTTATTTTGTCAGTTGTTGTTAAAAAGGTACATAAATGGTCGCAGTTATCGGCCAGTATTGATAGTATTGGCAGATATCGTTTCCATGTACTTTCCATGGCCAACGGCATTATGTGAAATGGGATTAAGCCCAGGTCTCACTTTTTCTCAACAGCCTGTGAACGGACTTCCTACGGCCCAGACGTGCTTCTTCCAGCTGCGCCTTCCTCCCTACATGAGCCAGGCCATACTAGCGGAGCGCCTACGCTATTCCATTCACAACTGCCCCTCCATAGACATGGACAACTACATGCTGTCACGCAACACTGACCCCGCGGACGGCTCCGACACAGAGTACTAATACGCCGCCCGCAAAAAACAGACTCTACAACGCTACAAAGCACAAAATAACCCTCATAAATGCCTCCGGTTGCACTTCTTTTTCATACATGCAATACATTTCTCAGTCACCAAACCTCACGTACTTACTCTCTGTGGTACCCAGATTGCACTGCAGTCGCCAGTTCTTCCACAAGGTCAAAGGGAGAATATTTAAGCAAATAAAATCTTTATTTATTCTTTTTTGTATCATCTTCGTGTCTCTGAATGTTTGCAGGAAACTTCGTAAAACTAAAAAATATTACAAAACCATTGCAAGCCCCATTGTAACAAGTCCCAGAACAATCGTTGTTTGGGCATTTGTATCATGCTAGCTTGTATCTTAATGAATGTATACTTGCAAATGCCATGCACGTGTGCACTCCAATCTTTTATTTGCCAAATATTGTACTGATGCTGTACATTACAATAGGGTTTAATGAATTTAGTTTTATTTTTTTTGCAACTGTGAAACACGCGTGGAGACGTTTGGTGATTGTTGTGTTCGTCTGTGCATTCTCACAGAGCGAGAGTGCAGGTTTGTTACACTATGCTGATTGGTCATCAGTGTTATTATGTGCTTTGGGCTCGTATGCCTTAGTGCTGGATGTAAAACATGTTTGGACTGTTTTTACCGATGTGTTTGACTAGAGGAGAGTCGCTCTTTATAACTTTCTGTATGCGGTGGTTTACAGTATTGGTAAATTATTATTTGTTTTTCCTAAACTGTTTAACTGAGTGAGCTTTATGTGTTGGAAAGACGACTATTGAGGACTCATTGCGTTGTTTTGCACTTTAGACCTTGTATGCATTGCGCTTTAGGAAAATCGTATTCACTATAATATTTACAAATTTCACATTAATTTATCTAGAGATTCTCCCAAACCGAGTCACTACTGATATAAACCTCTTGGCTGATTTTTTTTTTTTTTTTTTTTTTTTTGGAGTATCCAGAACTAACTTTAACATGAAAGATTACTTTGTTAGGCTATGATATGGTGGTATTTGGTGATGTTCAAATTTCAGATTAAGCCATAAAAAAGAACAATTCAAGAAGTCTCCTTAAACTGTGTAATATCTCATGCCGATGGCCTTTCAGATGGAAGATGCACTGTACTGTAAATTAAATTTTGTGTACAGACTTTTCGTCTAATGTTTTGTGATTATTTCTGCTGTTTTTGTGTTTCTCTTTCGGCTGTTTTAGTGTCTCCTGTTTCCAAAGACCAGACAAGGGAAAACCAATCAATTTAAATTACGATTGAATCTTTGATACATGGTCCATTTTGATATCCTCTTTCTGTGCATTAATCATGGTAATATTGTTGTCTATGGAAGGTAAGAGAGATCTCAGATTCCTTAAAAATGATCTTCATTTGTGTTCTGATGATGAATGAAGGTTTTAAGGGTTTAAACGGCATAAAGGAGAGTAATTAATGACAGAACTTTCATTTTTGGGCGAACCCTTTAAAAAAGCACAAGTAACTCAATATCAAACGAGCTGTAATAATAGAGAAAGCAATAGCGACCACATAACAAACAATTAACTTAGTTACTTACACTTGTGTTTTACACCTTTTTCCTCAACGGATAAGAAAGGCAATGGGTGAGGTTTCCGGTTTATTACAAGCCACCTTTTTCTTGATATTCCTTATTATATAAGTACCGTCGTAAGGAAGTGAGCCTATAGGTAAAAAACAACGTTGCAGTAAACCGTAAAAATGTTCGCACAACAAATGCCCCCCTATGAAAACGAAATGCCCTCCCATTGAAGATTTTCTGGCAACGGCCCTAGCTTTAAATGAAATTCACCGAGCACCGGAGGGGTTTGGAAAAAACTAATTTTCTTGCATGCATGTCAACCTGTTACTGGCAACTCCCAAAACCAAAATATGAACCTTTCATAACCCATAATAGGGGCACGTTAACAACATTATTACATCATAAAGTAGAACATATAAAGATCGTTTTGGAGTCCTGAAACAGGATGTTTAGGCTATTATGACCTCTTACAGTATATATCAAAAGATCAAGTGAAGTGTCACTAGATGACCCCTTTAAAAGAGTAGTCTGCTTGACAATGAAAGTTCTGGCATCATTTACTCGCCCTCAAATTGTTTGAAACATGTATGAGTTTCTTTCTTCTGTGAAACCTAAAAGAAGATATTTTAGAGAATGTGGGGATGTTTCTATAGTAGCCATAGTCTGCCAGCAGACTTCTTGGTCACCAACATTGTTCAAAATATCTTTTACCTTTTCTCTGAACTCATACAAGTATGCATGTGATATTTTATCGATTCAATCCTCCCATGATTATATGGACAAATAGGGTTGTAAAAATGCCCCCCACCACTAAGCCACCAACTGTACTCTTTATTCAATTAGCAGCAGGGTCTATCAGATGACCTCACATAATCAAGCCGAGCGCTGTCTTATCATGCTGCGATAATTCAGCTGAGCTGAGCGCAAGCGTATTTTTAGTTTCTTTACTCAATTACAATCCTGTTTTCAGACAAACAAATAATTTATCTCCATCTTTCTTCAAGCGAATCCCATAACAAAAGCTAATCAGATTATGCCAAGTACTGAATTGTACAATCAAGCTAAATGTGGTGGAAAACGCGGGCTGAAGGGGCCAAACCGGTTTAAAATCACAGACCACCGTTAGAACAAAGATGGGACGTTTTGCTCCCCTTCTGAGATGCTATCGTTTTGATAAATTGTGCATACCACCCGTCCTCTGAGACAAGAGGAAAGCGATTGTGATAATGAGCATCCTTGACTTGCTTCAATGAATTATGGGAGGAAGTGAAACTCGCCACTGATGACTGAGAGGATCAAAGAGAGGAGGGAAAACACTGATCTCAGCTGCTTTGATGCATTAGAGATCTTGTGTTCATGCAGGTCTGGAGAAGCCTCCTGAAGAGCCGCAATCAACATCTCAGGCTGCTGCTGATGGCATGGACTTGAGAGTTTAACTCGCAGTTATACAGCGTGAAGCTCTTCAGCGTTCAGATGAACACATTTGGAGGTAGCCAGACGTTTGAGTAACAGCATATACTCTGAAGCAGTTTGCATCTTAGTGCTACAGTAGTTCACACTGTCAGAAACAATTATCAGCAGCCGTTGAAAATGAGTGTTTGTTGGGGACACAAAGTGAGCTAGCCTTTATTAATACCTAGAAGCACCAACATAAACATCTAGTTAAGACCATATATATATATATATATATATATAAACTACATATTTTTCTTAAATATTGACATGGTGTGTATTCATATATACATAATATACACAGTACACACATACACACACACACAAATATATATTATGTTAACAAAAACATTTATTTTGTATGCTTATTAATTGATGCCCAGCACTATTGTATTTATTTAGTTTGATGTTTGATGCTTTTATTAATACTTCAGCAATCAGTTTTTTTTCTTCTATTTTCATTATAATATTTTAGTAATTTAAAGTACTTTTATTTTTTTAATATATCGATTTAAGATTACATTCTTACATATTACATTCTTTATAATATAATAATAAAATAAAATTTAACATTTATT
Organism: Enteromius afrohamiltoni; assembly: GCA_034779775.1. Lineage (NCBI taxonomy): Eukaryota > Metazoa > Chordata > Actinopteri > Cypriniformes > Cyprinidae > Enteromius > Enteromius afrohamiltoni. The sequence continues at coordinate 3,795,652 of JAUYWG010000059.1, forward strand.
TATTTTTATATTTTATATGAAATGTTATGTTAACTACTGTATGCATATATATATATAATTTATTAAACCTTACAATACTGTAATAAAAAGATCTAATATGAATATATAAACACACAATATGTATATATGCACGTATGTGTGTATTTATATTATACTATTATATATACACATGTATGATAAATGAAACTAAAATGAAAAGAAACACAATACAAAACATTTAAATTGAAGTATTTTTGTTTATTTACATATTTCTGTTTATATCTGTATGCATAAAAAATAAGAAATCATTTTCACACACATATTTCATTTTGTGTAAAATAAGGCAACAAACTGATAAAAAAAAAACACCTAGTTTTATAAATGATATATTTTTTATCAAGCAAGCACACCATTTGAGTGTTTCCAATTAAAAAAAATACAAATAAAATACTAATCAAGATAAAGAAATTTGAATATTGTTTCAGTGATACTAAAGAAACACTGATTAGAGAAAGCCTAAATATTTGAGATTAGTGTGATGAAGCTAACCTTGTTGTCCAGTTCTGTCTTTATACCATCTTTTAATGAATTTATTGGTTAATTGATGATCTGCACAACTCCTAATTGTACCGCTATTACTGTGACTTACAGTTTGCTGAATCAGCATCATGAAGCCCATTCCTCTGAATATTTGTTTGTGCTGCTGGCTGACCTTATTAGGCATCTGTTTCATGCACGTACCTGTGTGAGATTCCCGCCGCAGTCAGCAGCCTTGCAGCTGGTCCAGGGACGGTGGAGGTGTCAGCTCGCGGCTGTTTTTATAGGGTCATTCATCTATCACCGGCACGGCGCACAAATTTAGAAAGGGCATTGGAGAATGTCAAACCAAAATATTACTGCTGAGCAAGAACGGAACGCAAAGAAAGACCAAGAATGAGAAAAAAAGAGGCGATTCTAAACAAGAAGTTTTATTAGTGTGTCTGTATCAAATGTGTGATGTGACCCACTCGGCAGTCAGCCCTGTGTCTATGACCGAAAGAGGCCAGGAAACATATCTAATGCTGAGGTGCATGAAACTTTCACATGGGGAAACAGAAGTGGGTGAGTTCCCATTTATATATCTATGAGAGAAATGAACTCCCTCCAGCATATCCAAGTCGTTTATAATCTATAAAGACTATACGTTTTGAGAGAGAGTTTTACGTGGAGTACAAAAGGGGCCCATTTTTGTTGTTTAAATAAAGTGAATAATTGCAAATAGTGTATAGGGGAGAGTGGAGTAAATTGTGCTGTACAGTTAATATTTGTCATGTGACTATATATTTACATATATAGAGCTCATCATAGCAGTCTGTGATTGAGAGATACTGTACAAATGTGATAATCATTCATGTATTTATGAACAAATAGAAGTTGATTATACATATATTATTAGGCCAGGTATAATTTAGTTTAAAAAACCTAAAATAGCAATTGATACTTTAAAATAAGCATAATAATAATAAAAACTTTAATAAAACTTAAATGACATTTTTTCATTTCAGCATTTTTAGTTCATTGTGTTAATGAAACTAAAAATGAACTGAACATTAAGTATATAAGGTAAATTGAAGAGAAAAAAGGAAAATATTAATACAAATATAAAAGGTATCGCACTAATATTAAAAATAACACTGATCAAAGTAAACGTGTTTAGGATTAAAAATTATTTAAAAAAATGTAAATATATATATTTTAAATATTTGGCTAAAGTGTACTGATTTTGTAAAAATGCTGTTATTTATTAAAAAATGTTAAAAATGTTTTAAAAGTGTTTTCCTGGATAAAAAAATAAAATAAAATAAATAAATAAATATATACATATTTATAATATATATATTTTTAAAGATGTGCTTCACAATAAGACTTTGTAAGCCTTACATATTACATTTAAAGTTTCATTATTATTTTTATTTTATTTATTTATTTTTTGTAATGCTCATAATTTTTTTGAAAATCATTAACATTTACCAATAACTGACCTTCATTTAAGACATTCTGTTGTTGCAGAGATATTTTATATTTATTTTATATGAATTGTAATATTAATATAATATTAATATATGTATACTGCATGTATTTATATATTTTTTCTTCTAATCAAAAACAAGCATCTTAAGCATCTCTAATTAAGTGAGTTTTACTTCTTTATCTTGCAAATGGGACAACCAAAGCACAGCTTGCCCCACTCTTACATAAAAAAAAATACCATATACCTATACCATAACATTTAAATAAAAACTATAATGGACTTCAAAGAATACTACAGTATCCAAAATGCAATGACATTTATGGTAATCATACCGTAATCATACGTATTCCCTTCTATGGTCTGCCACAGTACTTGTTGTAAAGGTGATGTTTAATCTTGAAAGGGAAATTAAATTGCAGCTACATCTGTAAATTAGTCCAGAAGTAATGCAGAACAGCTGGTTATAATGCTCTCTGTATTAGTTGTTTAAATCTATTTCTACACCAACTCATGCAAAACTAGTTTTAAGTTATCATTTCATTGCATTCTATTTGCACAGCTGAAGAGGATCTGCGGTCGTTTGTCCTTTTTTCTGTTCGTTCTTGAACTTGCGATTAAAAGCAGGCCACAACTGTATGGAGCTACAAGCGGTCACTATGTGATGCCTTCGTGACATCATCGCTCTCATTGTTTCCAAGGCAACACAGCCGGCTGTGACGCAGGTGATTCGATACTCTCTGCGGTCACATAAGCCAATGTTTACTCGCTGCAGAAGATGATTTGAAATGTTGGATGCATCGGTCATCACAAACGCACTTTCAGACAACATGCTTTGCATAATAAACATGCATATGCATCAATATCATGATAGGCAGTGCTGTGCATGCAGAAATGAAGTCTTGCATCTGCTCGGCTGCGTGCACTGCAAGAAGCCGCATCATAACTGACCCGTGCACAAGGAGTCAACTGCATGTGTGCGTGCATGTCACTCTTCATCTGTGGGAATGTGATGACGGCTGCTCTTGGTATTGTGCACTAGTAAATCATGTGGTTGTCTGAGCACACCAGCAGTTGTTATAGAAATCCAATAATGGATCAGATCAAACAGTCAAGGAGGGGTCTCTCAACTGGTCTGTTCTGAAGGTTGCAAAATCAAGAACAAATTCAATTTTAAGTAATAAAATGCAATGAATCATATATGTGCATGGTTTTGTGTAGCTCACACAAAAATGAACATCTTTAACCTAGTCTCACGGCAATTCGTACATATTTTACAAGGTGGCTAATTCGTACAAATCCGTACAACCTGGCTTGTACGAATGTATAAAATTTTTGCTAAATCATACGTATTTTACGAGTTGCCAATTCGTATGAATTTGTACGAATTACCTAAACCTAACCCTAACCCCGCTCTTAAACCTACCCGTCACTGGGGTTTAGACAAACTGTACAAAATCGTACCAGTGAGGTCGTACGAAATTGGTCGTGAGACTGTGTTGAAATCTCGGTTTGTTTCTTCATCAGAACAGAGAAATTGAGCATTACAGCACTTACTCACCAGTGGATCCTCTGCAGTGAATGGGTGCCGTCAGAATGAAAGAGCTGATAAAAAACCATTGCAATAACTCACAAGTAATCCACAGCGGTGAAGCAAAAAGTTTAAACCACCGTTTCTGGATCAAATATGAGTCCACAATATGCTTACTCCAGTGAAAAAGTAGTCTAATCTGAATCAGGAGAGAAATATGGACAGCACCATTTATAAGACAAAACAGATTTGTGGGTGGATTTTGATGCGATAGACTTTTACATATGTTTTTATGAATTATAGACTTATATTTTGGCCAGAAGCTTTGGTTTAGAGTGCCTTAATGATGGATTTGTTTCTTACAAGCATGCATCACAAGATGTTAAATAATGGAGTGGTGTGGATTACTTCTTGTTTCTTGTTTGGACTCTAATTCTGATGGCACCCATTCACTACAAAGGATCCATTGGCAATGTAATACTAAATTTCTTCAAGTGCTGAAAATATGAGCCCGATAAATTTGCACTGAGAATACAAATGGTGTGCCGTTAACAATGTATTTGTTTGAGGTGAATCGATGATTGTAAAAAGCATTAAAATATCAAAATTGTATATGCCTGAAAATGTCAGTACTGTTTTGCTTGTATAATCTGGGGCATGAAAAACCAGTTGAAAACCAGTGATTTCAGACATTTATTTACTGTAGCATATAAAGTTATTAAAAGTGGTTGTCATCCCTAATGTAATCCTGATTGCTTTCACACCAGCTGAGAACCATAGTGGACCAGTGGTATTGTTCATGCTATATTGCTTGGATTTTGCCCTATATTTCCATTTTTTATATTTCATATATTTAATTATATATTTCTATTTAAATTGTTTGTCTACTATGTGTCTGAGATCTGACCAGATTTATGACTCCTGCCATCTCTCCCAGTGAGAACTGTTAAGATATTCTTATAGAATGCATAATGAACTCCTTATTTTATTTATAGAGCCGTGGCGGCAAGAATGCACAGAGGGCCAGAAATAGACAGTGTATGTATGTTATAATGTAGTGCTTGATGATTTATTTGTTTAGAATATATCATCATAATATTTCATTTTGCTTATCAGAACATCACCTACTTCAGGGCTATTTATGGATCTGTGCTGTATGTTACCTTACAGTTAACTTGTGTAATATGCAGTATATACGCTTACGCTGTTATGACCCTGATTTATCATAAGAGGAGAAGCTGTAAAGGTATCAAGCAGTCACTTCAGGCTTGAGTCATCACGTATAGGCCTAATATTTATACAATATTTTGTCTGCTGTGCTGAAGTTTGGAATCAGTAAGATTTTAAAGAATATATACATATATGTGTGTGTGTATTCATCCATAAATAAATATGTATTTATTAATCAACTGATCGAAAATGCCTAAAATATGAAAGATGAAATGGAGGACTAACAGTAAAACTTTCATATAAATTCTTTACATTTAAACTATTTTTCATTAAATATATTTTTTAAATGTGTTTTTAAATGACACTGAATACTAGTAATGATGCTGAAAATTCAGCTTTACATCACAGGAATACATTACATTTTAATATTGGCCTATATTAAAATAGAGAATAATTTTACAATATTGTGATAATATTTTACATTTTTATTGATTTTAGAGAATGATTGGTCTAATAAATGTAGCACCGATGAGGAAAAATTCATGTATCCTGTACATTTAAAATAGTAAAGTGACTTTTATTCTCATGTATTTACTTTGGATCGACATCCATATTCTGCTTAAGTTACGTGTGAGCGCTTCCATTATTAGTGTTTCCTTGTTCTGCAATGCAGATTTGAACATCTTACAGCATGAATAATGAAAGACTGTGCAATTAAGACTGCAGTACCTCTCCTGTCCAGTAGGGGCCACTGTGTTGATTGAGATTGATCCGCTGTTTTTCTCAGTGTTTGTTTCCAGCACGAAGCCACGGCCTGTTCACGCAGCCCTCATCTCTCGCTTAAACTAAACCCCGCTGGATCCGCTGTACTCAGAGAATGAAAAGACACGGATTAGGTAAAATGAAGCAGGTGATGTTAAAAAGCTTTGCGAGCAAGAAATGAGAGGAACAGGAGAAACCTCTCGGCATATTCAGCCCCGCCTACTCGGGTAATTACAGTAGTGATTGACAGCTGCACTGACCTCTCCTGGCTCTGCTTCTTCGTTCGTCATTCTTTCTGATCTTGACAAACGACTGTTCCATCATCTCCTGTTACCTCATGTCAGCTGTCAGCAGCCCCATGTGGGCTTTTACCTCATTTGCTCTGCCTTGAGTTTACATGTACACCTGCTTACTTGGGGTTCACAAAAACCACTGACAATAATCTTCGGTTGTATGGTCAGTAACTTTAATGACATTTGGATGTGATGATTTCTTAAGAAGCTAGTAAGTGTGCCTTGACAAGTGCCTTATTTTCTTTAACAGTTTGTAATCCCCAAGGTTTCAAGTTCGAATACATTAAACTATACTATACCAAATAACATTACTGTAAATTTAAATAGCGTTTTCTAAATGTATTTTTATTTTTGTTTAATTTATTATTGATAAATATTTAAAGTATCTTAATTATGGAAAAATATATATGAAAGTGTATTAAATTAACTATAACATAACAAATAACATTCATGCGAATTTATGTAAAATCATTATTTAATTACAAAATTATTTATAATTAATTTTTAAAACAGTATTAGTGTGATTTATACTAAATGAACTTTTAAAAATGTAGATTAAAATACATTTTAAAATAAGATATATGAAATATTAGAAAATGTTGTTGTTAATTTTATATTACTTCGAATATAGTAAAAATCAATAAAGTTATATTTAATATATTTATATGTTATAGCACAGTTTAAATGTGACAGATATCAAAATTCGGATGTACCACAGGTTAAAGGCACAATATTTAATATTTTTTATAATAAAATATCCAAAAACCACTTGTACAGTGTTATATATTTTATTCTTAACTTTTATTCATGTACTTTGGAATCGGATTTGGAAATTCAAAGAAATTCCAGATTGAAATAATGAACCGACCCTGTTCAATGACGCAATATCCACGCTATCCTCGGTTTCCGCCTATGAATACTACGGCAACACGCGTGGACAAATGTGGAAGTGGTAGTTACTGTATTTATTGTGCATTTCGATGGATCATGATTACACTCAACAATCCCTAAAAACTTTAGGACTGGGGGAAAGGTCTATATATCAAATGATATGTTGTGATCTACAGTGCTGTGTTTATGCTGGCGCTTTTTTAAATTTTATTTTACATTATTATTTCATTTTATACATATGACAAAATAGTTATTACAAGCTCATTAAAATCCAGTTGATTGTGCTGGAGCCTCTTTTGATTCTAGAAGGTTAACGTTGTCTTAATATGGATACAATTTGTAGACGGAGCCTATCAAACTATGGAAAATGGCTACACTGCGACAATCTGTTCAACATTCCCATTAAATTGACTTTAGCATCTAGATTTGTTTAGTGGATATTTATCCAGCAACTCCTTGTTTGGATTTCCTGAATTTAATTTGGTCAGGTTTTCAGTACAAGTAATGCAAACAGAAATGCTCAGTCTAAACTCATAAATTAGCATCTACGTAAAAATTGATTAACCGGACATCATTAGCCTGTAGCCTGATCCATTTTTACTTATGTTCCGCCCTCTGCTCTGATTTTTTGTGATTAAGTCAGTTTTTCATGAGTTCCTAGTAGAGGAAGGTTGTAAAGATTGTTTTATTTGGGTTTCCTGAATCTCTGATGTGATACTTTTAGACTAATTAATTCCCAATGCCGTAGCGTGCCTGAATTTCCCAGTGGAGCACAGCAGAAAGTTTTAGATCACTAAAAATATTTGCAACATTAGGAGGAAAAACATAACAGCTTTAATCATGCCTCTCTGATAATCTGAAAAGACTGCAATTTACAGTACATAGTATAAATGAACCCATTTTTGTGTTTTATAAATTCTATCATATAAATGATCACTTTATTATAAATAAATATTACATTTCCATGTTTTGTTTTGAACTGTGCATTATCTGTGTTCATGCCACTTCCTGTGATGTCATTAGAATTCCTTCAGAGTTTTCTGTGCCCAAGTGTGTCCTCAGCAAAGGGACCACACGGCCGTGTTTAAAGGTGCAGTCGCAGACTTTATTTCCAGCGCTAGTTCAATTTGCATGTCTTTGACCCATAGCATTATTTTCTCTTTGAGCTGCCAAGCACTGAATTGAGTTGTGAAAGGTCAGTGAATTACAGTGAGAGCGAGCGTGAGGTTTGAGCGTGTGTCTGTTATCTGGAGTTGTTATTGGCGTGTATATAGGCATGGAGCTCATGCGTTGAAGCTGCAGGTCTTGCTGTTCTAAAGGTGAACTTGATTTCTCTCCTGCTGGGTCTAAATAAAAGAGAGCTAAAGTGAGAGAGATACTCTCCTATTCCCAGTACTCTCTCTCGTCACCCTAAAACTAGTTTCAAACTCACAAAGCCAAGTATTTTATTATCAGGATTCAGGTCTGGTGCAAATTGCAGCCTACCTTGGCTAACACATTCTAAGAAGCAAAAGATTGTAGAAACAGAACACAGTTCACTTTGATTTTAGGTGACATTAATCTGAAATCAGTCGGCAAAATAACTGTATTAATAGCAGTAAATTTATAGAGGATTTTTATAACCAATTAACTGTTTATTTCTTTATGTAATTTATTATATATTTATTTCACTATTATTATTATTAATTCATATTTAATGTTATTTTAAGAATGATTTATCTGATTTATAGGCCTATAATAAATATAATTTATATAAATCGAATATCTGACTGTTGTAACGATTCTCGGGAGTCGTGCGGATCCATTTGCAACAAAGTTTATTAGCGTAGTCAGACAGGCAATGGTCGT
>JAUYWG010000059.1:3804233-3820329 GCA_034779775.1 Enteromius afrohamiltoni
CACCCTTGGTAAATCTGAGCAAAGCTGGCTGTGAAAATAAATCTGCATTGTTTATCCTTTTGATCTTTCATTCAAAAAAAATTACAAAATTCTAACCTATCACTGAAGTAAAACTGAAAATGGGGAGAAAAACATAAATTATTTTCTCCATTACATGTTGGCCACTTCATTATTGCTATGTCCTTTTCCCAAGATAACAGCTCTGCGTTTTCTCCTGTAATGCCTAAACACCTGATAAGAGAAAAGAGACCATTCCTTCATCCAGAATCACTCCAGACACTTTAGATTACCAGCTCCATGTTGGTTCTCCTCTTTAGTTCACCTCACCCAGGTTCAGGTCAGAGGACTGGGACAGACAAAAGCAAAAGCTTCATTTTGTGCTCAGTGACTAATTCTTGTGTTTATTTTGATGTTTGTTTTGGATTACTGTACCAGTGGAAGACCCAACCATGGCCCATTATAATATTTCTAAAAGAGTCAGTGAATTATTGATTTTTATCTGTTGATATTTGATAGAATCCATAATGCCATGTGTCTAAACAAGATGTCCTCCAGCAGAAATATAGACAACAACACAACAATAAAAACACAGCAGCATACTTCATTGCACACATGGGTCACTTTTTATCCCTGTGTTCACCAAACATATCTTGAGTGATTGTTGCTAAAAAAAAAACATTTTTTTAGTTTCATCTGATCATAGAAGCCAGTCCCATTTGTAGTTCCAGTCTTGTCTGACAACTGACCATGCTGGATGGTCTATTTTTTTAAAAGTTTTTTTTTGACCCTGAGACTCAGCTATTTTCTGCAATTCTCTAGCTGTGGTCCTTTAAGAGTCTTTAGCCACTCAAACTCTACTCCTCGCCGTGTATTAGCAGGATAGAGACACACGTCCTCTCACAGGCATTTTCCTAACATTGTATGTTGACTGGAAATTCCTAATTATTTCTCTGATGGTGGAAATGGAACTTTTCACTGATCTAGCTCTTTTCTTAAAGCCACTTCACTAATTTGTGAAGCTCAATTATCTTTTGCAGCATATAAGAAATATATTCTTTGTTTTTTCTCATAGTGTTGATGATTAAGGGATTTTGAGAGATATTTTCCTCATAAACAATTCTAGGGGTGCCAATAATTGTGGCCAACAAGTACTGGAGAGAAACATTTATTTCACAACGAGATTTTCTCCCCATTTCAATTGTTTTACTTCAGTGATAGGTTAGAATTTTGTAAATTATTTGAACGAAAGATCAAAAGGATAAACAATGCAGATTTCACAGCCACCTTTGCTCAGATTTACCAAGGGTGCCAATAATAGTGGAGGGCACTGTATTATATATATTTGCTGTCAAATGATTAACCGCAATTAATTGCATCCAAAATAAACTTTCCTATTTAATTAAGAGTGTACTGTTTATCTATCATATATATATATATATATATATATAAATAAAAGCATATATATATAAGAAATATATTTTATGTTTAAAATATAGTAATATAAATGTATAGACGTAAATATTTTCAAAATACATGTTGTATATGTATTATAGTTATATTACAGTACAGGCCAAAAATTTGGACACACCTTCTCATTCAGTGTGTTTTCTTTATTTTCAAAAAGAGTGTGTAAAGCAATAATCAAAGCAAAGGCTGGCTATTTTGAAGAAACTGGAATATAAAATAATTTTTCAGTTATTTCATCTTTTTTTGTTAAGTACATAACTCCACATGTGTTCATTCATAGTTTTGATTCCTTCAGTGAGAGTCTACCAATGTAAATGGTCATGAAAATAAAGTAAACACATTGAATGAGAAGGTGTGTCCAAACTTTTGGCCTTTATTTTATATATATATTGTCGCCCCTGATATATTGAATCCCGGTGCTCTCCTGGTCTTCTCTTCTTTGGTGCTCCTGAACGGTGATCCGGTGCAAGATGAGTGCAAGCTCGGGCGTCACGGTCACGGCGACTCTGAAAGTGGCAGACAGACATATAAGGTAAGCAAACAATCGGGTTAGCTTGGAGTCGTAGCTCAACTTCTCTATCGGTGCGTCCTCCTTTTATCCGGCATCCGGCCGTGACCGATTGGCCCGAGCTGACGAGATCCAGGTGTCTCCTGTGTGTTGCCAGGGCGACGCTGATAGCCACCCGCCACAATATATATATTTATATATATACAGGATGTATATTATGTAATCAAAACAAATGGTATGTGAATAATCATTTGACAACACTAATGTGTGTGCGTGTGTTTTTTTTTCTTTCTGTGTTTACTGCTTTTTTTTTAATAAAATAAATTCAGCCTTGGTGAGCAAAAATAAATTTTTCAATTTTTTCAAAATATTTTTCAAATCCCCATATAAGAACGCAAACTCTACCATTTTGCAGTTTTTTTGCTTTGAATCAACTACATAATGTGATTTATCACAGCGCTAGTTGGTTTGGTTCATGACTGTAGTGACCTGTGACCTTTCACCTCAATCTCTGACTCCAGAATGACACCTCTGTTTGGTCCCAATTCAAAATTCACACATAACCCACAACTTTCTCTTCTTTAAGTTCGTTAAAGTAAAATAAGTTCTCAATCGCAGTCAGCACTTTCCAAAGTTCAGTCTTCTGTCATTGCAGCTGAAAACTGATTGGAAAGGGTGATCAAATTACCAGGGATGGAGGACGCAGCACTAACGGTCCCCTTTGTGAGATATTTCCTTTTTTGATGTGCGTTGTGCAGAGGCAGGTCTCTGCTGCAGATATGCTTCATTCCAAATTGTTTTTCAGTGTCAGTTCTTAAGTGGTGCGAGGCGGATTCCTACTGCTGCTGTTTCTTGCTAAATGGGAGGGTTGAGATTGCTCCCTAATTCCTTCACTGTCGAGTTGTATTTGAATATTTGCCATGAAAGCTTATTGATTTCTTTATTTCCTCTCGCACATTTTGTCTTTGTTGTTCTGTATGGTAGTGGTTCATCCGTCTCTCTCTGTCTGTCTCTCTGCATATTTACAAATATACTGGAAGAACTCTGTAGGTCTTGTGCTTTATCAAATCTATCTGCTCAAAAAGTGCTTCGAGTCAGCGTTATGCGAGACTGTAAGTGTGCTCTTATTTATGTAAGTGTGTGTGGAGGTGTAGACATTGTGTGTGAGAGGAAAAATACATTGATTGAAGGAAAGAACAGTTTGAACTTATTACAGCCCCAGTGTCTGAAACACAAACACAGCTACGAATGCCTTGAAGCACATTGTGTTCTTTGTTTTCAGTGACACATTAAAAAAATCTCTCTCTCTCTCTCTCTCTTTCTCTGTGTGTGTGTTAGTTTAACAAAAAATGCCCTTCAAAATTATGACAATTTTTTTAGCTGTACCGTTAAAATTGTAATATATATCCATGTTTTCGTATTGTACGTTCATAATTATAAACTAAATAAGAGGTATTATGACAATTGTTTGCTAATTTTATTTAGTACTCTCCTGAACAAGCTATTTCACATAACAGATGATTATATATACTCCACAACACAAAATAATAACTGAATTCATAAAAAAACAACCCCGTTCAAAAGTTTACATACGCCTGAATCTTAATCATCTGTGTTGTTTCCTGGATGACAATACAACAATTACAATACATAAATATAACAATACAACTATTTGAAATTCTGAAATCTCAGGGTGCAAAAAATAAACAATATTGAGAATATCACCTTTTAAAGCTGTTCAAATGACATTTTTAGCAAAGCATACCACTCATCCAATATTAGGTTTTGGAAGTGTACAAAATATCTCCATGAAAAATTAACTTTACTTAATATCCTAATGATTTGTGGCATAAAAGAAAAATCAATAATTTTGTCTATAAAATATACCCTGGTTTTTCCAGGGTCACATATAACTCTTGATGTTGGGGTATCTATAAATACACACACATATTATGTAACACAAACTTCTAATTTGAATGTGATTAATAGTGATTAATCAATTTTACAGCACTAATACAAACGTCATTTTATTGATAATTCTAAAATATTATCATCTCTGTGTCTATATGATTACATGACCAAAACTAATGTTCCTTTTTTGTGCGGAAGTGTTTGTGCTGTCAACAGTGCCATTATATGAATCATGCTGCTCCAGTGAGATTGTCTGTGTAATGTTCTTTGCCACAGGAAGTGGCTTATATAGCTGAAAATCTCTTTGGAACAGCACACTCAAATCAAGAAGAAAAGGAATAACATGTGAAGATAGAAAAAATGAGAAAAACCCCCCCCAAATTACGTAAGTGCTGTATAATGAAATAACATGTACCTATCCACAATGAACTGGGATTATTTTTGTACCAAGCTAATACATACAATACAAAAAAAGACACTTTTATCAGACTTTATAAGAATATTTCCAGAAATAACCTCTGAATGAGACGCAGGACAAGCACAGCAACCCACATATGATTCAAGGAAAATAACAGACTGCAAAGCTGACAGAAACACGGGAAATCACACCTTCCTTTAGCTTTATTTTTACGTTTGCACAGCTTTGTATTAATGCACCCTATCGAGTGATCATATGTTCCCTACCATGGGGTTTCGAGAGAGTGAAAGACAGAATAGGCCTAATTTTGACTGAAGATGATTATAGTAAGGCCAGAAATATTAAAGACGTATTCCTGATTCAAGTTGAGCTCAGTCAGAAACATGTTGAACAACGCTGTCATTTGAACTATCAAGGGGTCATAAACATTATTTTGTGTATTTGGTGTAATGCAGCTTAAGGTTCAAATACCACATTATTTTCCACAAACTGTACGTTACTGTTTCTCCTCTAAGCCTTTAATTTCCTCACTTAAAGTCTCTGTGCACCACCTCCTCTGTAAATGCACTGAACACACTAATATATGTGTTGAACTGTTCTGAAACAGTGTTGTAAATACAACTTCACCACTGATTTCTAGTTGTGTCCTCTTTTGGAAGCACAAAGTAGTTTCACTTTCACAACAAAACACTTTGTCTCCAGAACATGGCGCTGGCAGCAACGCTACAGCAAGAATAAAAGCTCTGCCTTCTTTCTATACGTAAACATTTGGGCAGTGTTATGAAAATAAACTCACTTTGTGACTTAGAGAAGTGGGGGGGTGTTAAACCGATCTGTTTTAGGGGGGCGTGGACAAGTCATAATTTTTATTAAGAAAATTTCTTTGGTTTTGAAACATTAGTCTTTGCAACCTCAGTGGTCTTATTTATGCACTAACAGCTTGTAACACTCAAAGAGACTTGAAATCACATCATATGATCCCTTTAAAACATTTTACTCATTTTATAGTTTATGTACTGTTTCTACTGTATGTTTCCATGGCAACAAGGATAAGTAAATCAAATGTAACTCTACATATCAAAGGTGAGTAAATTATTTTCTCACACTTCACAAATCGTGTTAACACATAGTTGATATGAATATGGAGATATTAAGGTTTTCAAATTAAGGTTCTCACTGTAACCCAGATTTCTGCTTAAAAACAAAAAAAGAAAGAAAGAAAAGGAAAGGAAAGATAGTCAAAAGAATTGAAGGGCAAATGTAATTGCTCATAAAAAAAAAAATAAGGCTCATGTTTCTGCTTGAGATCTATGATCTATAATTGTCTTTACATTTTTTTCTCAAAAATTATTTTTAGTCATAACCGACAAACCCTTTAAATGTAATGAACATGAAATATTACTTAAATTTTAATGTCATGTTATCAAAAAATCCATGAATTCTCTTATGTGTTCATACATATACTCACACATGCTTAAAGTTTCCTTGTGAAATTTTGAAAAACATTTCGATTTAATCAAAGCTGAAGTAATAAAGTGAGTCCTTTGATGTTTGGAGGTGGTTGGAGAGAGAGGTGAAGTTTCAAGCCGCTGGGCTTTCACTCTTTCCTCTCATCCTTGGTTCTCTCTCTCTCTTCGTATGATTATGTAATGCTGACGTTTTTGCCAAACCCTGTGTTATCATTTTTTAATGTGTCTCTCTGAGGCTAATCCTTAACGCGGCCCTGCTGAAACTTCACACCACACTGACATGTCTCTAAATTTACCACAGAAAGGCCAGACAGTCCGAAATGCATATTACATCTGCAGCTATTAGAAGTGAGAGAGAGAGTATGTTAGTGTGTGAAAAAGACTTTTAATGTTGTTGTTTGTGAATAACTCCGTACTTCAGAGCATTGACTGCCTTATTTAAATGACTTTATGTTGAGGCTGCAGTGTGTTTTCTGCACAACACGAGGCAGCAAACATAACTGAAAAATCAGGAAGTGTTTATAATATTCTAGTCTCTAGATGTGACTTGGTTCGCTATGGGATTTAAAAAAAGACAGTAACAAACAAAAAAACTTAAAAAGTTGCATCAGTTATTATTTCTATAATGGGAATAACACTATATTTGGTTAGAAAATGGTTGACAACAGCTGGCTATTTTTGCTAATCAAGCTGGAAATTGCTTGAATTTTTCATCAATTCTTTCAATTGAAATTCTTTCATCATCTCTTACCAATTTTTGAAAAAATATTACCATCTTTTATGAATTCTTACAATATTACCTTTTTTTCTACATTTTGAACCTTCACACTTCTGCAATTTTGTACAAATTCTTTTACTTTTAAAAATTTTATATGATTCCTTCCAATCTTGCCCTCTTCCATACAAGTTCTTACTCTTTTGCTATTTCCTAAATTTTTTTACACTTTCGCCAAATTCCTATAATTTCAATAAAATTTAAATTCTTTCATCATGTCATACAATTTGTTTTTTTACATTTTTGCCATTTTTCACAAATGTTTACATTTGTCATTTCCAACATTTTTTGATACAATTTCGCTGAACTAAAAAAGGTTAACACTTTTGCCATATCATACAAATTCTTACACGCTCTAATATGACTATTTTCCAATCGAAATTCCTTAACTAACCATCTCCTATAAATGATAAATCTTTGCTTTCTTACAATTTTTTTATTTATTTTTTCAATCTATGCATACAAATTCCAGATATTTGCATCTTAAATCTATTTTTACACTTTAGTCAACTTATGCAAATCTGTCTGGTCTTTTTTTTAAATAGTTTTTTTAGGTTCCATTTTCATTTTAAAGAGACAGAGCTGAACAATTCGTTTTTTGTGCTCAAATTTGGTTGCTTGCGTTTAAATAATTCAGTCCACTAAACTGGGCTGCAGTAGCAGGCTTCAGTATGGTGAATCAGCTCGGTATATTGGAAATCAATGAGTGGTTTATTGGGGAATTACCTTAAGTTATCTTATAAGAAGCACTTCAGCCTTTTGCTGGAGGTTGTGTAAGCATCTAAACTGTGGGAGGGTGGTGATTTACGAACACAAAATCCCATTTGTTATCTGACTTATATTTGTAACCAACTCAGCAAAGGCAACAGAATACCTTGCTGAGCAAGTCAAACAGTAGGGCTATAAATACAATAAAAACATAAACTGGAACACCCAAGTGACAAACTACCAGAGTCAGTCCCGGCATGAATCTCCAATCTCTGCTTTCGCTTTTATTTGTTTCTTTGCTTGCTGTTATTATCAGAGCATTGATTTGTTTTCGTTATGAAAAATGTTTGTCAGCTGCAAGAGTGTGATGTCTGGAATCAGATGTTTGTTGTATGTAATGTTTTGTCTGGTGAAGTGTTGTGTCTGAGTTGTTTAGAGGTGACTATTAAATAGAGACTCATGCTGTATGAGATCTCACAGATCCTGCAAATGCTTGCACGTCTCGCTCTGTCTTCACATGAAAATAATTAAACCGTAATAAGTTTTGCTTTTATTTGAACTTTTATTATTATTATTATTATGATTATTATTATTTAGTTTATAAGTACATTTAGTTATTCACATTATAATTACAAGTCAGTTAAAATAGAATTGTTTAAATAAGGAATTCCTCATTTGGTTTCCTTTTTTATGTTTTTTAAATAGTTAAAAGTTGTGCTGTGACATGATTAATCACATCCAAAATAAAAGTTTTTATTTACATAATACGTGTGTGTGTGTGTGTGTGTGTGTGTGTGTGGATTGTGTATTTTTTATTTATATATAAATAAAAACACACATACCATATATTTTTTACATGTATATATTTATATAATTTATATTATATGTATAAATATATTTCATATATAAATGTAAGATATTGTTCTTAAATATTTGCATGCATTTGTGTATATTTAATAAATATACACAGTGCGCAAATATATATAATGTAAACAAAAACTATTTTGGATGCAATTTAATCACGTATAATTGTTTGACTAATTAAAAGCTTTTAAGAGTACGTTTTTATTTAACTTAGAGTAGATTTTTATATAATGCATTAAATTATGCAATGGTACAAATAAATAGAAACCTGACTGAAATAGATGAAGCCTTTTTGGCTGAAGTTCTTCCATCTCAAGAGACAACGCCAAGTGCTGCAATTTTGACTGAAATGTCCCAACCGCCTCTTTTTCTTGCAGTATATTTGGGGAACCTCAGCTGACTCAGCCGTTTAACCAGCTGCTGTATCAAACCACACAGGACCATCATGACGTTGGTGGTCGCCAGAGGACTCTGAGACATCCAACAAACAAGGGTCAGTTTCTATGAACATTACTCATTTCTGTTCCCTGATAATGTCGTGACAGGAAAGCAATCGAGATGGTGGTGGGGGAAAAAAGAAAGCGTTGCAGCTTTTTTTCAGGTCTGGCTTTGAATACATCAGTGCAATGAGAAGTGATAAATTCATGCATTAGTCAGAAAAGTGTCCGTGTTGTCCTGGACCGAGCTCTCATCTCTAATGGCTTATCTGACCAGGCAGCTGCCTGCTCACAACTATTTGAACAATGAACCTCCTGCAAGGGCTGCATAAATCAGTGCAGCATCACATGAATACATGCATGTGAACAAACCTGCGAGCACCTGCAGGTTTACTGTGGAGGACTAAGCTCAGACTTGATCAGAGAGGTTTAGGACGTGCTTACACTCAAAATGCATACTTTTCTTTAAGTAATTTGTAATCAGATTTAAGTACTTGTAATTATATTGCAATATATTGTATTGTATATAAAAATGTAGATTAGAGTTACTTTTTTGTGAAATAGATTATTCATAAAATGACATTATTCAGAATTTGTTAGATGTTTTTTTTTTGCAACTCACTGCCTAAATACTATGTAGCTGTGAAAAATATCTGATACTGGTACAGTAATGCATGTCATGATAACAAAAAAAAAATGTTTTCTTTCTCTTTGTTTTTATTGTTATTAGGAGTACTATTATAGTACACAATAAGTCCATCTATATGTGATAGATGAGTAATCTAAAAAGTAATCAAAAAGCAGTCAGACTACCTAACATGTGTAATCCAAATTACATTACTTACTACAATTTTCATCACGTAATTTGTAATCCATAACAAACTACAATTTGTAATTAATCTAGCACTGTGTGTTAGCATGCATGCTTTTATGAGATTTGCAAAAGTAATTGTTGATGCTTTCTTCTAAAAAAAAAAAAAAGAGTTATTTCTTTTAACTTTCAGCCAGAGAACCATGTTTGCTGGGTTTTTTCCACCTGCACTCAGCTGGGCCCTCACAAACTATTATGGATCACTATGAGGTGCCGTAACTGAACCCAAGAGCCCAAAACCATTGACCCAGATTGGCTCTACTGAAGCATACAGGCTCACAAAAACCATTTGACAAATGAAAGGGAATTGCATTGAGAACTAGATACACTTTGGGGGAAATATGGAAGAAAATATTTTCCTGTAAGTTTAAAAATGTCTTTGACTTTATGTGATTCACTTGCATTATTTATTAAGATTTTTGTTTTAGTGGAAGCGAGCACCGTTGACTGGAATTGAAGGGGGGGTTTGTATGGCCTGCGATTTTTAACAACCAAAAGTACATTTTGTAATGAGTTTCCAGCAGAGTAGCAACTGTTAGCAAGGTGACAAGTTATACACAGTTAAACTTTATGTAAATAAGCAATAACACCAACAGATCCGAGACCTCCAGAGATTGAATCGATGTCAGTGTGAACGCACCTTCACTCCTAACATCTGTTTTTTAGTACAGGATGTAGAGCAAACATGTTGAGTCCAGGGTTATTGAGATGGGCCGCAGTAATTGTTTGCCAATCTTCTGAGTAAATGAAATGGCCATGCACATTGAAGTTAATTTGTTCAATGTTGTTTTGTGTTGTGAAAAGCATTGTATTAAGAAAGAGATAGAAATGTGGGTGATTTGTTTTCAGTTCTTCATAATCTATATAGATAACATACACAATACTGTCAGTGTTAATGTGTATTGTAACTATTTTACCCAATACAATCTCGTGGTAGTTGTCACTATTTTACATTTTGTTGAATTGGTGGCCTATTCACAGCAAGAACTATAACTATTTTATATATAACTGCATTTTACTGTAAAATCAGGTGTTACCGTACTTTGATATTTTTAACCATTCTGGGTTTTCCTTCTTGTTTATGGGTCAACCTTACTAACCATAATTTTATGACATTCAATTATAATATAATTTGAGTAACACTGTATTTTACCGTTAAACCTATTAGTTGCTTATTAGCATGCATATTACTAGAATATTAGCAATTTATTAGTTCTAATTACATGCATAATAATACCTTACTCTACATTATTAGTCTACATCCCTAATTCTACTCAGTATCTTACTTAACAGATACCTTACTAACTATTACTAAGCAGCAAATTAAGAATTTATTGAGGAAAAGTCGTAGTTAATAGTTAACAAATGTTACCGTAATTTTAAATAGATTATTTTAAAATAATACAGTAAAAATGTAGAATTTTAAATGAATAATTTATATTTTTATGCCATTCTAAATGTTAAAGGTGACCAGGCTGTTTCTTGAAAAAAAAAAATCATAAATTTTGCCAAAATTATTATTATTTAGCCATTCATACGTTTTGTCAAAAATAATAATTATAACAATTATTTAACATTTTCTTTCATTTCTGAATCATTTTAATCATTTATGCATCAGAGGGCTAGGGTTAATCATAATTAGGAGTCACGAAATGGCTTAAAACGGCGCGCAAACATTACCGCTCACTTTCATGATTAATATCTCTAGTGTTGCACAAGCCAGCGCAGAGCATCCTGGCAATTATGCAAGGTATCATATTGCCTCAGAGCGATGTCTGCCATTGGCTGATTAAAATGGCAGATTTTCAGCCATTCCTTAACAAGGATTTCATCATGATGTAATAGTTCTCTGCGAGAGAAAGCAATTTAATAAACACTAGATGTGAATTTGCTGCGATCCAGCAGTGGCGAGGTCGTCGGACAACACCGGCGGCAAAAGACAGTACAGGCTAATTTACAGGCTTAACGCTCGGGTAATCTTTTTAATCTTCATCGAATGCATTTATTCACCCCCCCACACACAGTTTATTATTATTCTAGCCCATGTAAACGTTAGCCTTTAATCCTTGTCTAAACAAGAGCCAGACTCACCGGCTTCCAGCTCAATCCTCTACCGAGCTAAACTGTAATCAAACCACTACAGATCATCACAATGAAAGCACGGCGGACGGAAGAGGGCCACCATTATGCAATGCTCTTAGGTCACTAAAAACAAACTCCTAAACCTTTAGCTCATGTTGAATAACATAGTGCAAATTCAGTCACGACAAAGATTATGGAACATGTTGCGTTAAGAACCTATTCTAAAACATTAAGACAATACAAAATACACTTGCAGGTCATTATGACAGCTGTCTTGGACTGACAATGCAAGTTTACCGTTTTTTTTTTTTATATTATTTTATTTATTTATTTTTTATTACTTTTTATGTTGTGCTCAGTCAACCATGATTAATTTGTCTGCTGAGTACAAGTCTCCAGTAATTTGAAGCTGAATCCTTTTGGTCATGTGATCTCAACCACGAGAAGTAAAAATATTTTATTTATTTATTTATTCATTCAAATAGGCAAAAACAGCTTTATTTATTGTTTATTTACTTTATTTTCTTATTTGTGAATTATGGATTCACTTATTTACTTTCTATTGAAATAATTTTAAAATAAAAATGTAATTATTTAAACTTAAGTTTCTAGAATCTTTTTTTAAGTAAACTTTTTATGTACAGTGTACGTATATATACATATATATTTACTTATTTAAATACTTAGATTATAATACTAAAAATAATATTTGTTTGTTTGTCTTTTTTACTTATTTAAAATAAAATGTAATTAAAATAAGTAAATAAATATTAAATGATTAATTATCCTTACTTTTCAGGTACTTTAAGTAAACATTTATTTATTTACTTGCTTCAATAAAAAGTTACTATTTATTTTTTCAAATTAAGTGTAACAAAAATGGACACTGTATTTACATTTGAATGCATTTATTTAATTATTTGTTTTAAATAAAAGTATTTATTTACTGTTTTCTTACGTGAATAAAAAGATAATATTTATTCAAACAAAAAAAGTACTTATTAATTAATTGACCTATCCTTTCGTTTCAAGTAATTTTTTTGTGCATTTAAATAGTTATTTATTTATTATAGAAAAAGTAATACAAATAAATACTAAAAAATAAATAATTATTTGTACTTTCAGAGCTGCACGTTGTCTTAGGCGTGCATTTTGCTTGGGGGGGAAAGGAGAAAGAAAAAAACAGCAGTGTTGCAGATGTTGGCATGTCATTGAGGTTGACTTGGCACAGACCTGGAAACCCTGAACATGTATTTAATAGTGCAGTTTAGGTCACACTGAACAAGCAGTTCCTTTAGCTTCGTACTGATGCCAGCTAAATCCAGACAGATGCTGCATCTGAAGTCCTCAACACACAACACAGCTTATTACTGAATCACCATTTAATTCAAACCTACAGCTCTTTAATTGCTTTGATTATTATGCGCAAGCGTCTAATTATTATTTAATTTGTAGTGTTCAACCTTTGTCTTCTTCATTACATTTAACTTTCAAAAGAAGAAACTGAATTGAGCAGAGCAGGACTCGTTTCTGCTGAAGTTCTGCTTTACGCTGGCTTCTAAATGGACACGTGCTGATTTTGTTCAGCATGCAGCTGTCAGTGCTGTCAGCAAGAATTGTGCAAGAAGTGTATTGTAAAACAAAAAAAATAAAAAAAATAATTTATGTTAATCTCATTTATGCAATTATATAAATTTTAATAATGGAATAAATGTATTTATATATGCATTAAATAAAATAATAAAATATACCCCTCTTTATTTGATGCTTTGGATTCTCAATGGTTTGAGATTTGAGATAAACAAAAAATGTCTTTGTTTGAATATCAAAGGCATCTTGCGGACAATAAACTGAAAGGCCCTTATGCGAGTGTAAAAGCTTTAAATTTGACTCATGTTTTTTGAGATTAGGTCCCTGGGGATTGACTCGCGGTCTTGAGCAGATGTGTAATCCTCTGCATGGCTCAGACACAGGAGGGAAATTAATAATCATCATCATGATATTTCACAAAAAGAAAAAAAAAAAAAAAATGCCAGCTGTGGGGAAGCTCTGTTAGGAAGCAACCAAATTATAGGATCACCGATGTGGTCAAAGAAACCAAAACAAACCCCATGAAGCCCATGTGCTTATAAAGCTATAATCTCAGGGCACTTAAAACTCTGGATTATTCACTGTTATGCAGCTGTCATTCAGTGTCACATGGCCTGCCGAAAGTGATCTGCGAAATTGAATGGATGGCAATTGAGCAATAACTAATAACATTTCATTTTTAGATAGTGCCGTTGTTATTCGGCAGATAGATGGAGGGTGGCGCTTCAGGCCAAAACAAAACATGACAACATAAACATCAGTTGAGGGCTGCAACTGCATTTTTAAAAGGAGAATATCCAGGCTGTACTACTACTGTCGGCGATATGAATACTTTTAATGAACACTTTTTCCTAATGCCTGTTGAACATAATAGAGACATTTTATGATTATTACAATATATTTCTTACATACGGGTTCCTTTAAGATATTTATTTGAGACCTACTGATATAAAAAATGTAATTTAAACTTTATTTAAAATATTTAATGCATATTTCTTATTAAT
Source organism: Enteromius afrohamiltoni (assembly GCA_034779775.1). Taxonomy (NCBI): domain Eukaryota; kingdom Metazoa; phylum Chordata; class Actinopteri; order Cypriniformes; family Cyprinidae; genus Enteromius; species Enteromius afrohamiltoni. The sequence goes on from JAUYWG010000059.1 coordinate 3,818,338, forward strand.
AAACAATAAATGTTTGTTTGTCACTTTAAATGAGGATTGTGTAATATTTCCCTTTAAATGCAAAATATTTAAAGTGTACCTAAAGTTTACTTGCAATAGTTCCAGTTTAGCGCAAATATGTCTTTAACTGGACTTCAGCACTACTTCCGCACAATTCAAGTAAAAAATTTGTTGTTCCAAATTAGCGGACCTTAAGTATACCAGTTTATTATACTAAAAGTACAAATGCATGGCATTTTTTAAGCACATAAATATAAAAATGTATTTGTAGTACACTAAGCATGAAATATATGTAATTCAAATACATTTAAGTATATTTATATATATATATTATATATTATATACGGGGTTTATTGTTATTAACTACAATTAAAACCTTATACCATAGTAACCATAGTAACCTTGTCACTATGCTGACTGTAATTAGAAATGTATAAAACTAATTTTTGTCTATATATATATGTATATATTTGTGTGTATGTGGGTGTGTGTGTGTGTCTAAAACATGAACTAATAATGCCTTGGAAGTCGACAATACTGGATTATTTGTCAAAAAGTGTTCAGTGTTTAGTGTTTAGATCGCGCTAATTTTTTAATATGGTGTTGCCATTTTAGACCATCTTTCAACCAAAGTAATTGCAAAATATTAAGCTTTCTGTGTACATTATGAGCCATCAGTGTGGTGCATTTATCTCAGGACTGTAAAAAGTCTTGTGGGGAAAGTTTATTACAGTGATTTACTGGCTAAGATTCAGGTTTTTCTTTGATTTGTTGTACTTTAAGGAGCAAAATAGGCTTGATATTTCACATGGAAAAGACGAGCCACAGATCCTGGTGTATATTTTCCCCATGTGTGAAAAATGCTTATACGAAACACATTGTTTTCCTGAGCATCCATCACTGCCACAAGCAGGAGCCGTGCTGTTAGGCAGCTCTTCTAGTTGCGTTTGGCTCTGAATGGACTGGAAAATAAATCAATACCAGGCAAAATGGCCCAGCCAGCCCGGAGGGTATTCAGCATAGTTAGCACTGCACCTCCATGCTGCTCCGCTCAGTCGCTGCTGTTACGACCGTCACGTTTAGCTCTGCAGACGCACATGATGCTGCAGACGTCTACAGGCTTAGCCCAAGAATTCTGTGAATTACTGCTATTGCCTATACAGTAATTAAGCATATAAGTGTCAAAAATGGCTAAAAAAAAAAGTTTAATGGTATACAGACTTGGCAGGTACTACAGAAACAGATTGCAAGGGAAAAGAAAATGTGCATTTTAGGCAAAAATAGAAGTTTCTTTTCATTTGTAAAGGTAAGGGTCACCAAAAAAAAAAAAAGATTGCCTACTAAGAATGATGATTTTATTTGTAATTAGCCGGGTCTTTTTAATATGATAAAAATGGATACGAACCAGGGGCTGTCAACCAAAAAAATTAATTATATTAAATTAAATTATAAAATAAATTACAACTTTTTTTTTTTGAAGGTATTGTTCACAAAAAAAAAATCTGTGGTTTATGCTTTATGTCTGAGGAAATTGTATATTTTATATATTTGAAATTGCTGCTGATATTTTTATGATAAAATAAAACTAAATGAAATTAAAAAAAGCTTTTTTAATATAATAAGAGTGGATGGGATCCAGTGGTAGCCCAAAATAAACTAAATAAATACAAATATAAAAAAGATAAAAGATAAAAAAGATAAAAAAAAAATACATTAAAATAGTACAGAAATAATCAAATCAAATTAAAATAAAACAAAAACAATGTATGTATTTCACTAGTTCCCACTACCTCTGCGATAAAATAGCTTGTGTGGCGAACTGTCCAGGCTACAGGCAGGGAGCCCGGCGGCCTCCTAGGAGGTTTAACCCTCTAGGAGGCTAGGGTTAACAGATGCTCGGAGCCCCCATGCTCCTGCGTGCCCCACGGAGGAAGTGGAGAACTTGGCAAAACGAAGGACCCTTTGTGAGGGTCGGCTTCGGCTCGGGTGGCG
>JAUYWG010000059.1:3831384-3855833 GCA_034779775.1 Enteromius afrohamiltoni
GCACTGACATTTTTTGGTTCAGCCGGCCCACCACCACCACATATAGGCCTACCATATATATATATATATATATATATATATACAGCCTATACATCCCGCATATATATATATATATATATATATATATATATATAAATTCTGCCAGTAATCTTCACACTAAAGGACAGGAAAGACCTCCGCAAAGAATGCAGTACTTGAGTTTAATACAAACTCAAAAAATAAAAATGGTGTACTTAATAATATCCCATATCATTAGATAAAAATAAAATGTCAGGTTGTATTTAAATCTACTGTATATTTATTCGCATTGTCCCATGGAAACCTCTGTGCACACATTTGACTTTTTCGCGGTTTTAAAAAGTGTTCTACGTATTCTACACTCGTGGCTCGCGCGCACGCATTTAGACAGGTTCCTCCGTTTGCCTTTCATGCGAGCTTCTGTTACCAAAGATAGAACTTTTGCTTTAAACTAGTTATTTGATGCTATAAAAACTGGGTGTGGTGTCATGATTGTGAGCCTGTGAGTGGGTCTGCGAGAGTTTGGGTGGGGCTTTGAAAATTGACTTTTGGAAATCTAATACTGATTTGCAAAACTTGATTTGCATCTGTTCATCTATCATGCTTTTTTTCCATATTGAATCGTAATTGCTTGCTTCCTTCTTACAACTAGCTGTCTATATCTGTATCTGTCTTTTTCATTGAAAAAATCCTAGTGTTGCATTCTGAAATGAATCATTTGAATGAAGACAGCGTATACTGCTGTTTACATATGAAAATGCAAATGCAGCTTTTCTATATTGCTTATGCGGTCAACCGATCAGTTGTCCTCTTTTGTTCTACAAATGCTCTTCATTGGCATCAGACCCATCTATTTTCTTCATATACCCTCTGTGTACACTCATCAGGACCAGAGCCCTCCCAGTGGGGCAGCGGACCAAACAACCTCGGTCAGTGAGCAAACGTGTTCACAGCCAGAATGTCACGTTGATTAAACATTACTTTAAACTAGTTATTTGATGCTATAAAAACTGGGTGTGGTGTCATGATTGTGAGCCTGTGATTGGGTCTGCTAGAGTTTGGGTGGGACTTTGATTCCACGGCTCCACTTCACGATCTCTGCTGCGCAGACTCCAAATAACATAATTTTCCAAAGATGTCAGTGGCCATACTGAGAATGTTTTGATAAAAAAAATAAATAAATACTGAGAATGTTCGGCTTCACTTTCTATAGTGGAAGGAAGTAGAGTTGCGTCTTCCATCTTTTTTACAGTGCTTCAGCCATGTCAGTGTAGATGTATATACGTTTTGCTATTCAGGAAAAAAAAATGCTATAATAATAATATATAGAAGTCTGTATGATATGAACTGTACTGATATGAAAACATCAGCATTGTTTCATAACCAGCGACAAACTTATGAAGACTTGCCCTGTTCTTTTGACCTTTTCCAAATCCACGGCTTGGTTTTCTTAAGATACTTTTGGAATATAAAAAAATATGCTGAATTGACTTTTGCAACTGATAGAAATTTTAGCTGAGCTGGTGTCATGTGAAACCCTGCTGTTTCTGCTGATGTTTAGAAGGTTGGGTTACTGAACGGATGAGGATAATGTTTAAAATAAGGATTTACCAACAGCACAAAGTCTATTTAAATATTGAATTACACTGAAGTTGTATTATAATACGAGCGCTGTTAATTTAATGAGATGATTCACTTAATATTAAAGCAATTGTAGTCCAAACCTGCAAATTCAGAATGATTGATTCATTTTTCAACATCAAGAAATGTCAAATAAATGCCATGACCCTCTTTCCTGCTTCACTGGGATACATACACTTCATAAAGGGAAGATCTTTCAGACTTTATGTTGCAGTGTTTTAGTTTATGTCTTGCTCTTCTTCTTCTGGATGTTAAGGCAAGGCACGTTTCTTTTCTGAACTTCCAGTATGTGTGAATTATCATGCTACTCTCTATGTCCTCTTTAATGGAATCATCTCTATTCTGCTTTGCATGAATTCCATTAAGAGCCATCTGAATTCTGAATGTGCGGATTTGGCTCATGTCAAAGGTCTCTCGCCTCGGCTGGTTTTGTGTCACCATTTCATTTCCTCTGTGAAATAATACCTGAATTTGATTTACAGGAAAGCTTCTGGCTGTGTCAGCTGCTGGATATAGTACAGTACATCTTGGTAAATGATACTAGTTTTGTTGTGTTTGGTCTGATTCAATATGTTCATGTGGTAATACCATACTTAAGTCATCTTATTTAGCTTTAGATCTGATGTGAAATGATGTCAAACGCACATTCATAGACATACATTAACTCTGGATGTGTGAGATTGTTAGATATCATTTTCAATGATCATCACGGTAAAGTGGGATTGACTACTTAAATTACACAAATTGTTTCTAGTTGATTAGTGATGTGTGCTAATAGTTTGTTTCTAAATATTAAATGCATAACTCATCAACTTTAAATGATACACCTTGTGAAGGCTACAATCATTGACATGTCTTATAGCTGAATAATATTTTCACACAATTTACAAATTTAGATTGGAAATGATCATAATAAAATTAGGTTTTTTAAATATTCAGAATTTCAACTTGCATTAGAAAAATTATGTTTTTGCTATTAGAAAAAAATACAATACAAATAACAATAAAAATACAATTAAGAATGAATAATTAGCAATTAATAATGATTTAAAATGTATACATGAATTAATAAAAATACACATATTAAATAGTTTTTTTTATGATTGTTTCACTTGTATATAATAAGATAAACCTCCTTAATATGTATACAATAATATTTTATATAATCAAACATCTTAAAATTATTTTTTTATAGTCTGTTGTCATATTCAAGGGTAAACGTATTTTGAATTTCTGATTAATAACCTAGTTTTGGTTATTAATGAAGCCCCTGAGGATTTACATATGAAGAGATGCAAATGTTTCACTCTGTCTCTGACTTATTAGGCATACAAAAGTCTAATAATCCCTATTGTGGAGTGTGAATTAAGAATCAAAACTGTGTGTAAGGTGTCCTGTTAATCAGAACCAACCGTGAGAGGGCTCTGTCTCAATGTATGAATACTTCATGACTGATAACAGCATCCGAGGGTAATGAATGGAAATCCTGACTATCCCAAAGAGATCATTTTTCATTTTGTCCACAGGAGTCGCTGACATTCCTTCTCTGTTCCTTTCTCCAAATTTATATTTAATTCTTTTTCACTGTCACTGTGTCACACACTTTTTATCTCAGTACACAGAAAGAAGAGAAAGGCTGAAACGAGATGACCTTTATACTTAAACTGTTTCATTTAAATCTAAAGCTCTTTATAATTGTAAGATTCTGGACACAACGGATGTGTAGGTGCATTGGTTTCTCTGCCTTCTTCCACCTGTATTTTCTCCTTGCAGGTGTTATTAATGCTAAATAAAATATGCAAAAGTTGAAGATTAACAAATGGCAACTCGGTGCAAAAAACACTCTGAAGCCTGGTGGTAAATGGCAATAGTTATTTTATTTTTTTCTCTATATTTTAAAGGTTTATTATTTACAAAGAAACAAAATAAAACAACAAAAAAAATGAAAATCAAAAGAATCTTTTGACAAACAACGTTTGTCTGCATATAGGTGTAAGAAAGTATACATTTACCTTTCTTTATTCAGGATCAAGTAACTAATTGTTCATGTATATTCAGATTTTTCCCCATTTTTTTTTTATTCTTTTTACATTTTTTTTAAACCAAGCACTGGTGTACATGAACAAGCATAATGGAAAAAAAAGCTGAAATTAAGAAGAGCTTGAGGCCTGTTCTAGAATCTTCCTTCATTTGCATCACGTCATTGAACATATCAAACAGAATGATTTCACCTGAATCGTGGAGGCTGCACCCCAACCGTTTTGGTTTTCCTTTTATTTAAACGTCGCTCCTACTTTTTCTTTTGCATTGTTCATTTCCCATCACATAAACACATATATGATAAAAACAAATACAAAAACAAATAAACATACGAAAATATGTGCTGGTTTTCTAAAATGCCTCTTCAGAAAGTGACAGCATTCTCTCTTTTGTTGTATGAACGCCTCTCCTTCCCAATCTGGAAATCTAACAGTGTTTAAAGCTGAGAGGAAAAAGCACGTCAACACGGGAAGCGTTCCCCTCCGAAGGCAAGTACAGTATCAAAAAAAGCAGATACCCAGAGTACCGCTGACCGTCCTATCTGTACACTAGTTTTATACACTATGGCATAGCAGGAGTTAAGCGCTTTTTGTTGTATTTGAACACACAGGTCCTTCCGTTGGCCCAGACGTTTCAGGCTGTGATTCAGGATGATATAGCGCTCCTATCTGATCTCATGAATGTGCGTATAAATAGCCTGCCAAATAAAAAATGTATGGTATTCATACATTGTATGGTATGGTATTCGTACTACGCGATGGGTAGGATTAGGCTTGTGGGGTAGATTCGTATCCTGCCCGATCTCAGGAATTCATACATATTTTACGAGTTGGACCTCACCATACGAATTTGTAATATTTGTGCTAAATCGTGCGTATTTTACAAGTTGCCAATTCGTATGAATTTGTACGAATGACCTAAACCTAACTCAAGACAAATCGTACAAAATCGTATGAGGGAGGTCGTATGAATTTGCACAAATTAGCCACCTCGTAAAATACGTACAAATTGGTCATGAGACTGTTAGCTTATCATGTGGACGTGCAACCTGCATATTATATGCCAAACATGTTCGTATTATATGCACTCCAAACTCCATTTTGTCTATCAAGTTTTACTTTTTATTTGGCGTACTATTTATACGCATTTCCACAAGACTGGGCTCAGCAACCCCTTTAATTACCCAACTAATGCATGTGTTTCTGCTTCTAGGTTTCTCTCTCTCTTTAAACAGAAAGTGCAATTCACAATGAAAGTTAGTTTGAAATGTTTCACTTTGGCCAGTTTCATTCCACACAACAATTTAAACCCAACATCAGTGGCTATAAAATGAAGTTCCTCACACATTTAACCAACGATCTATCGTGATTCCAGCCGATACTGATTTGTTTGCAACTAGTACGTTAATCGCATACGGCGAGCAAATCTCATCCTTTTGCTCCGATACGTTTGGCCATTCCCATTGCTTTTTGTTCTCGTCGGAAAACATTGAACACACAAGTATACACTTGTTTACATACACGCGTGCGCGAACGTGCGCGCACACACGAGTCACACTCATAAAATGAACAGGATGAAACATGGCTATAGTTTAGGCACAAATACTTAAGAATGTCCTTTTTGTGAAAATTCAATGTTTCTGATACGCACAGAGAACGTCTAGGCAGACAATGAACAAAAAAACATAATCTCACAATACATTTAAACGTTTTTTTTTTTTTAAATAGTTCCTCTTTTTTAAGTATCCGTGATAATGCATGCGTTTATGGTCGCTGTATGGGATTTGCACTGGTACAGTACTGACACAAGTTTTTTTTTTTTTTTTTTGGACTAGTGTTGTCTTTTAAACATTGTGCAAGGGGGCTTGGAGACTTTGCACAGGTCAGAAGAGTTTTTGCGTTATTTTACCAACTTTTGGTAGCCGTATTGAAAGAATAAATTCAAAATAGACAGGGTCACTGCTGCTAGTCACCCCTAGTAAAATTTGTTTTACCACCAATATGGATGACTGACATGCTATTTCAAAGTCTTAAGCCCCGAACTGGATGAATCAGGAGAGATAAAAACCTTAATGCAAAGCAGCTTCTGTGTTTGGTTCTTTGAACGTTTATATTTGTTCACCTATGCTTTGTTGGATATACATAGTTGCTCTTGAAAACATACAATACAATAGTTCTGCCGGCCGATGTCATAATTGTGTTGTGTCTGCTGTGCCATACATACTTTTATGTTTCATAACATAGACTTAAAGGTTGAGATGTTTTTGTAAATCTAGCAGAGCGTTAATAAATAGGGTGTACTTACACTAGGCATGGTTGCGATGAACCAGGCCCGAGTACGATTGCCCCCCCTCCCCCCTCCCCCTCTGACCTGCACTCACATAGGGTTTCAGCATTTGTGCTGGAGCACGCTTAAGTCATTATGGTGCGACCGTTTCAGGATAACCAGGAAGAGCGGTGCTCTCGCTGAATGAAATGAAGTCCATCGCTGTGTATAGTAATTGTGGATAGTAATTTTGAGTCGTTCGGTCCCATCGGCCCTCTCACAACCGATTGTTAAACAGGTCTATCACTGTTGTGGCACGAAAATTTTGCAATCGTGCTGCTTGTATGAGGAGGTTTGCAAGGTACCAGCTGAAGTGCAGCAAGGACTACATGCGAACCGCACCCGCAACCGCAGTCCAACTGAACCGTGCTCTGGCACAACTCTTTCAACCGGGCAAGGGACGGCTAAACGGAGCACTCACACTAGTCAAACAAACCGCGCTTTGGTGGTCAAACACACTCGGGCACGGTTCACACTGCCTAGGGTGGGTACACCCTTAGAACGTTTTTCACAGTCTTTAAATGCAAAAATAATGGAAAATGCATAACCAGAACATCTATGTCTATGTAATATTATGAAGTTGGAGTAATGTGTACATCCGTTAATACTGATCCATGCAAAAACACTAATAATATGAAACTATTATAAAACAAAGCATCTATCAATGTATACAGGCAGCCCATGGCTTCCTTGTTACATCAGGAAATGAAAAACATACGCAAAATGCATTAAGCTTTGCTGATGATGATGATGAAGATGCATACCCCCCTCCCCTACCGCAGTGGTGTCATGCCACTGTAATCAATCATTGACCAGCATGATATTTTTGAATACAGATATTGTCTTTACTACTACCTACAGTGTAATGCTACTATTTGCATTAAGGTTTTCTCATCTCTAATGAATGTTTCTGATGTTTGTTGTCACATATTACCATTTGAATATATATATTTATATATATATGCATATATAGGCATTACCCAGGCGGCTGACAGAGATAAGACATTGCCATGTTTGAGAAATGCACCACACATTACTGTTGTAAATACTAGTTCTACAAAACTATGTACAACACACATATAGGTAATCTTTATATCACAGTCTATTGCATAATGGTGATAATCTTTAGTTTTATAAATATTGTAAATGTACAGTCTTTAAGTGACATTTCATAATGTCCATCTCGTTCTAAAATCAGATATAGAAAATAAAACCATCCGATTTGACCACACATCCTTTGTAAAAAATAAAATAAATTAAAATACATTGATTCCCTTTAATGCACAAATGCTGTCTTGAAACACAATGCAATTACTGCACAACACAAAGTATTGCAGAGATCGAAACTGCACCTTGATTTGATGCTCCGGCCATTTTTTTTCTCCAGCCGCTAAAAGTTTTAGATGTGCTTTTTAAACATTTCAGTATATCCCAGGTTTGATTTGCGCAAACATTTTCCACAGTGATGCCAGATGCTGCTGAATGCTGGACTTGTTTTGTCATCTTTGTCATCTTCATCTGTAAAGAAAACACATTCAAAAGCATTCCAGTACCAAAAACAATAAGGAAAATTCGAACCTTAAGGAAAACAGAAACAGAAAAAAAGCATCATCAGACACGTTATAGTCACATATGTTAGAGAGGAAGACTTGCGTTTATACTAGAGTTTTTTTTTTCTTTCCCGTATGGTCAACGCCAAATATTCTAGTTGGATTTGCACATATATATATTTGTATAATATACATTCTTAAGTTGAAGGGGAAGTGTGTCTAAAATATAGTACAAGGAAATTCTGTACAGGACAGCTATGAGGTTATTTCTTTTTTCTCAGAGGAAGTTGGAGAAAAAAAAATAAGAGTCTTTTCCCCATTTTTTAGTCTCTCCATAAAAATCAATCAAAATATCTTTTAAAAAAAATGAACATGGAAAAAAGTAAAACGGGATCATAAATTTGATGCAAACCGCATCTTGTCTTGTTCCGTCTCTGTACTACTTAAGACTGCCGACTCTCTCCTGGAGCCCGTGGAATCCCTGTGCTGGGCACTAGAGGGCGCCGTGCGCACCGGCGGTATTGCGCCCGATGACATCTGCCGGAAAAGGGCAACCCTCTGTGGAACATTGGTGCGGATGCCACTTTGCAGAACGGAGCCTGGGGCCTGGACGCCTGCCGCGGATCCCATGGGTGGCTGGATGGAAGCGAGCGATTCGCCCAATGTGGGATGTGCCCGGGCAGCCAATGAGGTCTCATGGGGCAGTGACGGCTGCGAGGCAGAGAGGTGGCGTATGTCCTTACTCAGGCTGCCTGACTGGAGCGCCTGCGTGCTCTTGTGGACATCGCTTCTCTGAGGGGACGCCCCTTGCTGTTGTTGCGGTGGCTGTTGTGGTATAGAGGCGGGTGAGGGCTGCTGGGGTAAGGGCTGCTGTACAAGGGACAGTTGGGAGGCCGTCGGCGATCCATACTGGAATGTTCGGCTGGCTATAGGGGTTTGCACCGGGGGACTGCAAATGGATGTGGTGAACGAACAAGGGGACATGATGGCCCCCACCGGCTGCTGCAAGGGCGTAGGGGGGTTTGGAGAAGATGTGCTCAAGTTGCCGTGGGAAACGCTCGGCGCCGAAAACGTGACGCCCTGTGAGGGCGGCACACGGCCTGACGGGGTTATAGTGGCGGAGGTGCTATAGCTTATTGGGGCGGTCTGCTGCTGTAATTGGTTGTTCCCAAGAATAGCAGTCGCTGTAGTGAACGGTGGTTGGGCGGGAGAGTTAATGATGGAGTTTCCAGACATCGGCGTGGAGTTCATCCCCGTGACCGATTGCTTCCGATCCACCATCATCACCATCTCTCGGTCCTGCCGGATGATCTGCTTCAGCAGCTCGTTCTCCTGAGTGTTGAAGACGCCAGCGTTCAGATCCTTCTGGAATTTCTGGAGCAGGAGTGAGTTCTTCTTCCCTGTTTGGGGGGGGCAAAACCAAAAGATAGTCAGTTTTTAGTCTGGACCGAGCATGTAACCTAATCTAACCCAAATGGGGCAACAAAGGGTGTTGAACAGTGAGAGGAGAAGCACAAAGGTTTCACAAATGTAGAAAGGGGAGGCTAGTCACTCCTAAGTAGAGATTTTGAGGTAGGACTGGCATCTGGAGGTGCTTAACCTCATATGGCTATGCACCTCAATGCACGTTTGTTTTTCGCTATCGCTAGAGCAAATACACACATTTAGAGTCTAAACGAGTCACGTTCTCCGAGCACATCACAGAGACAGAACAAGTTTCATTACCCTGCTGAAGAACAAGCATAGATCTTTTTTTTTTTAATCTGGTTTGCTTTTCTTAGGTCTCTTAGTCTGGTCAAGTTGGCCTGTTTGCTGTGAACAAGCTTGGCCAGGGTAGGAGATGAGATATAAAAGGTATGTAAGCTGTTTGTTTTCCAGCAGGGTAATCTAGTACTACTTTAAAAGGTACAAACACAGTTTTACTGCATTACACTGAGAAATAGTTGGCCTTTACTCTGAAAAAAATATTTTTGTCAGCAGCTAATGATCCTTTAAGCCTTCTCTGGGATATTTTTGTGTATAAACTTAGTTGTAGTTGTTTTATTTATGACTGTTATTATCCGATCTCCAAGCTTTTTTGTTTTTTATTGTCCATCTACCCTTTTTGTGTTTACACTTTTTGTGTTAGTGTTTTACAATTAAGGAGTAGGAGTGTCATTTTAAATCATTTGGAAATTAAATAAAGTGAAGCAGTTTTTTCTAAATCAATTTAAATATATACATGAAATATAATCCATAGTAAATACATATTTATTTTTCAGTTTGAAAAAGTTATTTAGATTTTTATTTATATTTAATTATTTGCTGAACTGCAAGTCCTATATTGTCTACATATAGTAGTAGATTGAATCACTGATAAGTGCATTTAACAGTCATCTATTTGTGGGTTACTGTGAAATAGATGCCAAAGTTCAAACCAACAAAAAAGAAAATTGATCACCTAATGTTTGTTAAAAAAAATGCTCTAAAATTATTAGCAACTTGGACTTAAATCTGCCTCTTTCACTCAGGTCACAATTTTCCTTCTATCATGAATGAGGGATGTATCGATTTTTCCATAAACCTCTACTATTACTAGTCTTTTGGATACAATAGCTTAGCATAGCTCTATTGTTATATAAGATGACTGAGTAAGGCTCTTATGAGCTGAAAGCATAAAGCAATAGGCTATCAATCTCTCAGCCGAAGCTGTAAGAACAAATCAGGCAGGAGACAGAGTTTCACGATCCAGCAGCTGTGGGACATATAAACTTTTACAATCAAGCTGTCTGCAGTGTTGAGCGCAGAAATGTTATATATTTAATCATTAAGGAAAGACTATTACAAATTTTTTTAATGATTGAAAGTCAGATTTTTCTATGTTTATGGGGGCAAATGCTAATAGTTTTTCTGGGCATCATGTCAGGTGGTCATATGGAAATATTTTCATACTTTGCAGAAGTTTAACGCACAATGCCACAATGCGAGTTAATGTCACTGGTATTTGTTTTTCTTTTTTGAAAACCATGCTTACAATGTCAACATTACCTGTCAGCCATCACTGAAATAGTGATTAATTTCAGAAATCACTTGTCTTTGTGACAGCATGGGCATTTTATAACATTTTCAATACAGACTTACTGAATTTAAGTATTTAGCTACAAAACACTGTGTATGTGTGTTTAGATATTTATAAATGCATTGGCAATGGTGCCAAATGTTGAATTATAGTATATATTTTATAGTATATAATATAGTATATAATTATATAAATAATTATAGTTTATTATTATTATTATTAAAGCAATTTTATTTGCAATGCTTTAGTTATGGGATTGTGTTTTTTAACTGTTAACATTCATATTTGATCTTAATTCTCATTTCAACTGTTTTTTTTTTATTATTATTATTATTATTTTTTTAATTGTTGTTAATTACTTATTTGTTTTCTTTTTTTGAGAGCAATTGTAAAATGGTAAGAAATTCCCCTCTGGGATAAAGTTTTTCTGAATCTTTAATCTTATTTTTTAAATAGTTTTTTCTTTTAATCCCTACATTAAAAATAAATTTTACAAACCAAGCAATGTGGCTTAAAAGTGGACAGTCACAGAAGATTTAATGTGATATGAAAATAATGCTTTTCTTGTCTAAACATAGCCAAAAGTATGTGGACATAAGCCATCAGCACCAGATGGATGATGGTTTAAATAAAAATAAGTACAATATGATCTGCTATTAAAAGCGCAGGACAGTAACTGTCAAGATGAAGGAATTTAAACACTGTCTCCTAATAACTTACTGGAATATGTATGGAACATTTAAGACCCTTCCTATGGGGGAAAAGCGATCAATAACCAATAAAGCAGTGTTTCAGTACTATATCATTTGTTATTATCTGAGGGAGAAAGTGATATATCATTGAAGGAAGAAAGGGGCTCTTGAGGATGAACAAGTCTGGTCTCGACAGGAATGGTTATTCAGGGGGACAGGAACGACGTGTACATAACTGCAGTAAGGGCAAAGACCTCCCTGGTGACGTCTCTGAGGTTTTATATCCTTGCATATCCAAATATACACAATTTCCTTGTTCGTGGTGCATATCGACTAGTCTGGTAGTGGTAAACATGGCTGGGTGAGTTTGTAGAGAGGCAGTCAGACCTGAGATGCATTTTGGTGCCTGAAAAAATAGCGACTGATTGCCCCTGATGTTTGCAACCCACCCTGAGAGAAATGGCCTTTGTGTATTCGCTCTCAGAAGGCAAAGGCCACGCTGTGTAATCTACTGGCAGCCACAGTGAAATGAATCCAGATGAACACTGAAAAGACTACGGTCTACTTCTAAATGAACATGCATTGTATGTCTATAGACTTACTTGAGGTCTAAAAAGAGGTCTGGAGGTATTGTGAATTCTGTGAATGAGGAGTTGATCAAAAACATGTTAATCACAGGACTCTAAAGGGTCAGTGGAGAAGGGGATTTACACAAGCTCCTTCCAGATCAATCAAGACCTCTAAGAGGTTTAACGTTCTGTTGGATATGTTTAAGGTGTAGATGTTCTCTGAAACCCTTGCAGGAGCTTTGAGTTCATGTTTTATTAACCAAGTCAACCAAATCTACAGGGATTTCTGCAGGAAATTACATAATTTGGGGTTGTACTAAATAGAGAATTTGGCTTGCAGTAACCCAATATTTAGACACTTAAGTCACATTTAAAAATGCATGAATGTCATTGCATTACATAACAAAATATGAAAACCAAATAGCATTAAATGGGAAGAATGCCATCTCAAACTAAAGGGATTTAATTAGTAATCTAATCATCTTCTAAAACATAAACATTTGTAGGTCTATATATAAAATGCACTATTTTAGGCTAAGAGAATATCGAATTAATATGCTGATTTTATTGTAATTAATTATAAATGTTCAGTACAATTATATTTAATGCATTACTAATACATATATACAAAAGTGTGAAAAAGTTATATTTTATTTCAGTTAAAAATTAAATCAACATAATATTCTCTCTATATCAGTTTTTATAATTTAATTAAAAAAAAACTGCATTTGATATTTCATGATAATTAATAAAAATATGAATTGCACTTTTGTACTTACATGTATCTACAATGTACTTAACCAAGGATATGGTAAGGAAAGTGCATGGGTTAGGTTTAGGTTCAAGGTTAGCACCTAGCTATTACTTAGTGATTGTAATTACCACAATAAAGACATAGTATCTACATCAGTAAGATGATTTCAAAATAAAGAGCAACCAAAATATTTATGCATATGTCTCAGATGGTTCACTTAAAATTCCTTACAAGTAAAAAAAAAATAAATTTTTTAGGAGTACTAATCAAAAGTCTTGGAAGAATTTAATGAGAAATTTTACTTTATATTATATTAACTTAATGGCAGACTTGGGTATTTTGGCTAATCTAACCAAAGTTTGAGATACCGTTGGGACCAGTGCTCAATTTTAAATAAAACTCTCAATTTTCTCTCAGAGTAGTTTTTCTTTCCTGTGGGAAGTTTTTGCAAAAATATAATTTGAGACTGCCACAACATTTGATTGTGAGCAAGAAGACTTACAGTATGAAAAGACATTCTGAACATTGCTTTAGCATTGATTTCACAGTAACCCACAGTCTCTTGCAGAACAAAACCTATTACATGGGGCTTGTACGGAGAAACACACATCTCCACCGAATGTTCTTAGACATTCAGCAGAACGGAACATTCTATTTCACCTCTAAGCTTGACGGCCTCCGCTGAGACACATTAGCCCTCTGCTGCATTCTTCTGGGGCTGAATGGGGATACTGGGCTTCATTTCTTTGTATCTGTGTCACTAAAGATGCCTAATAACCTGGAGTCTGCCTCCCATTCTCTAATTAATGAGTGGAACACAGTGAGCCGTGAATGCAGCACACCATTGAGCTCAAACACATTGCCAGGTGGCTGCCATGATGTTTGGACCACGGCTATAAATAGGCAGAGAGAAAGCTGCCTACTGTATATTCTAGCTTCTGTTGCTAGCATGTAAAACTACGTAAACTAGTTTGAGTTTCTGACAATCTGTAAACTAGTATGTTTGGTTAGTTTGAGAGCTAGAGATACACAGTCAGCCTGGAAATATCTGAGAAAATGCATTTTGAGAGTGCAAAAGAGTAATTTAAATACCTTATCTTTATCACAAATGACAGAAAGTAGAAATTAGAAAGATAGAAATTTTAAAGGTGTCTAAAGGTGTTTGAAATCTGTTACGTAGCTAAAATCAGGACTAACGTTGCTAATTTTATTCAATTTGTTGTTCTTATCTGTTTCGTGAGTTTAAAACTCACTTTTTTTGTGGGCTGCACTTCTTTTTTCTTTTTTTTTTTATACAGTAAGATTTTTCCACACAGTCTCACGACCAATTCGTATGAGGTGGCTAATTCGTATGACCTCACTCGTACAATTTTGTATGATTTGTCTAAAGCCTGGTGACGGGTAGGTTTAGGGACGGGGTTAGGTTTAGGTCATTCGTAAAAATTCATACGAATTGGCAACTCGTAAAATACGTACAATTATAAATTCATACAAATGAGGTCGTACGAATTAGCCACCTCGTAAAAAAAAATTATGAATTGCCATGAGACTGGGCTGGCATTTTCTTTGTATAAGGAAAAGTTTGTTTAAATTATATTCTTCTTTTTTTACATTCTTATTTTTTTATCAATTATTAAAAATAAAGCTGCTTCACGATGCCATAGAAGAACCTCTTTGTATGAAGGGTGCCGTAAAGAACCGTTAACATCTGAAAAAGTTTCTTTGTGGTGAAAGAAGGTTCTTCAGATTATAAAAGGGTAAGAAAGAGACTTAAAATGGTTCTTCTATGGCATTGTTTGATGAACTATTTATTTTTAAGAGTGTCTCTGAAATTGCTAATAAAATCTTATCTTTATGTATAGCTAACCATTTAAAATAGCTTAACTGTACAGTAGTCAACATTTAAAGTGGAAAACGTTGAACACATTTTGGTTAAAGGTTTTGATCCACTTCAAATATCGTCTACCGTACTATAAATAGGCTCACCAAGCTCATATTAAAGTATCTTACCCAGCACCATTAAAGATACAGACAAATGAGAATAAAAACAGAATGAAGCATTTTGTGTGTTTAGCAACATCATCACAACAAGCAGCAGCGTTGTTATCATTCTGATTGTTTTCTTGCAGTAAAAACCTTAAGTGAAGCAAATCTTTTGGGATTTCTAGAACCGATCAAACAGCATGCATGCATTGATTTTTATAAAGACAGTTACATAGGAAAAATGCCCCAAACATGACATCAAAATTACTTGCCTTGACTTTAACAATAGCATGCAACCTTGTTTTTACTTACAATGGCGTTTTATTAGTTTGATTTAACCTTGGATTTGAGGTCCACTGGGTGCACTGAACGCATGCTGGCTGCCTTAAGCCTGTGGATCGTTTCAGATGTGAGGGGGGGAAAATCTGGATCGTCATGAGGAATTTACCTGCTGCCTACTGGTCGGCCAGGACACTCTTGAAAACGAGATGAGCTCATCTCAAGAGGGGCTCCTGGTCAAATAATTTTTAAATAAAGATAGATACATCAATTGTACAGCATGTCATTCTGGTTAATGCATGGTTACTTTAGTTTGCTTTTTTTTTGTCAAATTCTTTCGCTTAGGACGAGACAAGCATTTGCAGTCCAAAAAACAGTACATGGAGCATCATGTCACGGTCCGTATTTTTCCCTTGTATGAGACAAGACCCCTTGTTTTAGTTGGACTAATGTCAAATCAACAGAGTTTTGTAAGTGCTGGCAACTTGCAGTGGCAATCTGGTACAAGCCCGTTCTCCACATGAAAGGACAAATGCACGTCTTGGCTTTGTTTACACCGGCCGCCTCGCGTTGTGACTGGCGTTTAAAGGGTGTTAACGTCAAAGCCACAGAGTTGGATGTAGATGCAATCCTAGTTTGGAATTCGGACAGCGTAATGCATGCTGTCGTTTTTTTGGTTCCGTTTAATCGAATTTAATTTGATTTGATTGGCCTGATCGCATTAATTCTTATCTGCTATTGATTAGTTGTGACGTGCATGTCACAATAGTGTGGGCATATTGATCCAAACCAATCCAATCCGACTTTTAGTGCAAGGCAAGTCAATAGCAACATGCCAGAATTTAGCAAATAAACACAAAACTAAAAAGAACCAAGGAAAAAGGTAAAAAAAAAACAACAACAACAACAACAAAATCATTAGAACCTATATCAAATTTTGCTTGTTTGTTTGATGCAGGCAAGCAGGTGCTATTTTTTGAGTTTGACCCCAATGACTGTATAATGGAACTTAAAAAGGGATATTGTTTTATATTTCTTACATGCACTCAAGTTGTGAAATTATGCAGGGCTTCATGCTATATTAGTATAGGATTCATAACCGATTCATATGCTTAAAGGAGAAACATTTACTTTGCGTTTTCAGGTCACATCTTAAATTATCTCCTGGTTTTATCTTATGAACTGTGAAATCAAAAGGTGCACAAAGAAACAAGACACAGTTTATACTTTGTGTAATCATATCAACTCATTTTCTAAAAAAAGAAATACATATTTTGGAGTCATGCTTGGATGTGACCACTGAATTTAAGATGCATTTGTGCTTCACTAGGTAAATATTCCTACTGAATAAAAGATTCATGGAAATGTTGGGTGAAGAGTAACAAGGCTCATGCTCTAGACTCTACTGTAAACCATAGTGACAGAGAATTCAATTGAATAGCACAAAAAAAGTGCTATGACAAGGTCATAGACCAAACCCATTGAATGGTGCAGAACATCAAACCGATGCTCTACAAATGTTCAGAATGCATTAGCTCACATTTGAATTCCACACAATTCAAATTCATGATGGACGGTGGCCTGTATCTCAACAATGAGACAAAGACTAAAATATGCAGCGTTACAGAACCTGATTTGTCTTAAGACAGCTCCAATAAAATCCCTTTTTTATTTTCCATTGTTCCTTTGAAACTGGTTGAAAGAGAAATCCTTCTTTTCAGTATTTCTATGAAGAGTGGTGTGAGTGATAATGGATTTGTGTTTAATGGGAAAAAGTGCACTGTTTAAAAAAAAAAAAAACATAGTAATGCTAATTTTAGGACATGTTTGTATGGAAAAGAACATTCAGGAGTAAATGTGTTGTAGTTAAACATGAGGAGTTTCTTAAATTTAATTGTGATATTGCAGATGTTAATGCTGTCATTTAATGAATGTTGAGGAGACTCATGCAGATTTTGCACAAATAAACTACAAAAAAATAACACATTTGGAAAATAAACTTTAAATGCTGCTTTGGAACAATATGTTTTGTGAGCAGAGTTGTGGTTAACACTACAATAAGGCTCAATTCGTTAACATTAGTTAATACATTGGGTATCATTCACTTTTTTTTCAAGCTTTTGTCAATCAGTAAACATACCATTGATAACATGTTCAAATTACAGTTATATCAATTCATACACTGTAAAAAAAACAAAAACTTCAAGCAAAATAAACAAATTATTGGATATTGGAGCATTAGTACGTTTTAAAAACGATTAATCGCATTTAAAATAAAGGTTTTTGTCTGCCTAATATATGTGAGTGTTCTGTGTATTTTTATTAAGTATATAAGTACACACACATACAATATATATTTCAAAAATATTTACATGTATTTATATTATGAATAAATATATTTAACATAAACATAACATATTTTTCCTGAAATATATCCATGCATGTGTATATATTTATATATACATAATAAATAAACACAGCACACATACATATATTATGCAAACAAAAAAGTTAATTTTCAATACGATTATTACCGCAATGAATCGTTTGACAACGCTCTTTAAAATATCTCGTCCAATTGTTTCTAAATAAACATCTAAAACAAAAGTTAGACAGAGATAGATAATAACCGCTGTACTGCTTAATGTTAGATTATAATTCCCAATCTAATTACTAATGTTAAAAATTGCCCCTTATTATAAAATTCTACACAAGTGTTAGTATTGAAATTAAATGGAATTGAAAAGCCTGTTACTTTGTATTAAACATCATTTCTTTGATTTAAGAAAGAAACAAGTAAACAAATATAATAAAGTAAGCACTTTAAACGAGCAGGGACTATACTAACATGTGAAGAACTGGTTCTAATTGATAGGTAATTATTTCAGCCCTTGCCCTTTAGTGCATCAGCTCAAACCCCCTCTAGGGGGCGCACTGCTGCGGCTAGGGGTCAAGGGAGGACGGGGTGGTGCTCATACCCAGGTGTGCGAGGTGGGGGAGTGGAACGGAGGCTCATGCTGGTGAGGGTTTGCCTCCGTCCACCCTCCATGCGTCCATTTGGGGATGACATTGAACCAAAACCAGCCAGCCCCGGGCAGAACGGCTACATGCACTGTCGCTTACCGACAGACCACTTAATTAACGCTAGCATTTACAGTTATTTCTAACGATTTACAATATCTATAATCCATACGAAACATTTGGAGGAAGAAAAAAAGAGAGAGAAAATAAGGTAGCATATATAGATACGTCATGCAACACAATGGAAGATGATTGAGGTGCGATGAAGGACAGGACAAACGCACAACAAACACACACGAGGTTCAGGCATTAGACTAGAAGAGAAGGCGAGGGTTGGCTTTCTGGTCTTACCGATGCGGTCCAATCGGTCGATGGCCACGGTTTCGAAAGCGCGGCGCATCATGGGATATTCCTCCAAGACTTCGTTGAAATGGTCCACGGACAGTGAGAAAAGTCGGCAGTAGGTGTCAGCGCGAACGCTAGCTGTACGACGACCTTTCGTCAAAAGGCAGATCTCTGTGGGAAACAGATGAATTGAAGATATCACATGTTTGATATAATAGAGGTTAGTCGTTAAAGAACGAGGCTAGTTAAGCGTCTTCATTGCTAGCTGGAAATTATTAACACATAAACATAGCATGAGGGTTTAAATTCACGTGATGTGTCTGGTAAAAAAAATGTATAATAATTTGAATAATTTACTCTTCTGGAACGTACTTGATTTGCAGGCCATGTGGTAATTCAATTTAACATTTAAATATGTTTAGAAGCTCTGATGCAAGTCGTGATAAGGAATTAAAGTTGTTTCTTTTGGATTGTGAGGCTATTGTTTACAATTTAATAACATACTGTATGTGTCATGGCTTTCCAGAAATGTATTTTCCAGCAACTTTGTGTTGTAGGAATAGACCGTATGCCACTCATTTATGAAGAGCTGCTTCTAAAAGAGCTGCTTTGTGTAGCTTGAATGGTGAGCTTTTAAAGAACGCACATTACTGGTAAATTTATATATATATATAGTATTAAAAAAGTTTGGACTGACTTTGCATACTTCAGTACTAAATAGTGGATTATGAAGTATTTGTTTGTATCATCTATTTGAAATAATAATATTGATGATGATAATAATAATTATTATTATTATTATAGTTTATTTGTTTGGATTGTACATACAATATTTTATTTGTATATTATTGTTATTATGGTCTACTTCTACTAATAATAAATATATATTTATATTTTGTTTAAAACAAATTGTCCTTTGTATTATTATACAAAGAAAAAACATTTATTGCTATTAATAGTACTACTACTACTACTACTACTACTAATTTGTTTGCTTATTGAAAAAAAAAAATTTTTGCCTGTATTTTTGTAATTGAAATATAATTAGTTGTATAATATTTGTATTATTTATAATAATAATAATAATAAGCATTTTCATTTTCATTTATTTTTTTGGTTTGTGTTTTAGTAATATATTAACTTTTTTGTATGTAGCAATACCAATTTATTAATATTTATATTAATTATTTACAAACAATTTATTATTAGTAGTAGTAGTAGTACTGTAAAATCCAATATTATTTATATTATTAAACTAATAATAATAATAATAATAATATAACATAATTATTGTTGTTGTTGTTAATGTAAATACAGTATTTCCAAAATAAGTATTTTATTTTTTACCTAAATACCTGAAACTGCGCCCCATCAATGGTTGAGAAGTGTTTCACTGAACAAAGTACATACTCAAAGTGTCCAACAGAGAGATTTGTAATGAACCTGAGTTGTCAGTGACAGTTTCATCTTGGTTTAATCTGTATGCGGCAAGAAAAGTCCTTAGTGCTTATAGAAGTGCAAATGGTCCTGTCTTTCACCCTGAGATGTGCTTGGGTACATGTAATGTCTGTAAGCTGGAGTAAATAACATATGACTACTGATTCTTTGAATGTATTTGCTGTAAATGTAAGACTGTACATCCAGTGCAGATCCTCAAAACGACAGATTTGTAGCATTATTTACAGAGTCTAGAGATGATACCCTTGACATTTTGTCCTGGACGGGAAAAATGCTGTGGAAAAGTCTGTGTAGCCCGCGGGACATGCTAACAACACTATCCAGCTGGGAGCGGGAACAAGGTGTTGGAGCTTTTTAATGGAAAAGTGCCATCTCTCTTGCGTCATGCGGTGCAATATAAAGGTGAGGACGGCAAAAGTACTTTTCGCTTGCTGTTCTATTTCTAATTGGTTCATTAGGCTCAAATGTCATAGTAATGTACATTTTCTCAGCCCAATAACAGTGACAGAAAAGTCAAGAGAGATGGAGAGAGTCTGAAAGTAACAAAATGATGAAACGTCATGAAATTTCAGATTCTGGTAGTAATTGTTGTACTTTGCACGTCTGTGGCCGGCTGCCAGTGGTGGGTGAGTGCCTGAACGAGTTAGCGCCTGAGCTAGCAAATGTGTGAAGGTGTCTCTCTCACCCTGACAAAAGAGCGTCCAATCAACCAGCCCTCCTCTCGGGCCTCTACAAATGGAAATGACACTTGACCTCGTAGCCTTAGAGGTCCGTTGGATTGGCACGTATCCCAGCTGTGAGCTAACGCACGGGGTTTGCCTGATTTATCGTCATCAGTGCTTCACCTTAACTGGCCCTTGCCTCACGGCACACTGCCGTGTACTTACATGGATGCTTTGAATCACTGCATGTTAAATAAATAAATAAATAAAACACATTTATTATACTAATAACAATTAGTATTTATATATAATATTAACTATTATATAATAAGAATTAAAAATATTATTATATTAATAATATTATATTATAAAATTATTATTTTTATTATCTTTTTTGTTAAACCACTGCATGTGTTTTAAGATGCAAGAATCAGTGCAAAGATTTCAGATGAAGTCATTATCATTTTTATAATAATAATAATAATAATAATGTTTTTGTCTGTATTTATTAGCATTAAAGTATAGCAACAACAACAATAAATGCACTGTTTTAAAAATAATATTAATTGTAATAATAATCCTAATAACATCATAATAATAGTCATCATTGCTATAATTATCTTTATATATTAATTTATATTAATTAATTTTATTTATTATTTAATTGTCTTTTTATCATTATTAAATAATAATAAAATGAAATAAAACTATTAAAATTTAACCGCTCATGGTACTAAAGTACAAGAATCAGTACATACATTTATAGACCCAGTTGTTTGCTTTTCTATTTATAATAATAATAATAATAATATATTAGAATAATCGTCATAGTAATACATTTTATTTAATTCGTTTTTATTACAAAAATTGTTCATAATGGATTATTTTATTATAAATGTTATAAATATTATAACTAACGAAAACAATATTTAGCTAGAATTTGAATGTGTTATTAAATAATTAATTGCTGATAAGCTATTTTTAATCAGTCAATGAATAAATACTAGGCTCTTTTTTCAGAATGTTCGGTTCAGCTGGTATCGGTCACTGAAAATTGCATGACTTACACTTACATGCAGTTTGTTTTAACACAACCCATTAAAAAGTGTGTAAATTAGGTTGTCCTGCATGTTTTTGTATGTTCTCCGTTCAGTTTATGACCAAGGTCAATGTGCATTGAGCCTCTATCAAAAGGCAGTAAGGAGGAAGAGATTTCCTGACACTGCCAGCAGCTTTGACACACGTTCGCCCCCGTGTACAAACGCACACATGCCAGCAGCATTCCCGCTACGGGCTAAAATACCAGTAGCAGATGGTTTTCCACTGGAGCAGGTGGCTGGCATCACAGTGCACCCATGCTAGAGCAGGCACAACCTTCATGAATCGTGAGAAAAAATAATTTAATTTCAATTTTTGTTCCCACACTCGTGCAGCTTAGGTAACACGGAAGAACATGTGACATCAAGGTCAGTCGTGACATAATCTCTGAATTATAAAACACTGTGTGGCTGTTCTCCGAGTTAAAAGCTTGTGGTTTGTACTGTACATGTCAGATTGATTTGAAATTATGTACTTACAGAACTTTTTACCCGATTGTGCTGTAATTGTGCTTTAAGCCATTAATGATTCTGACAAAAACAGAGCAAACGATCTGAGTTCTGACCTCCGAAGTAGGATCCGTCGGTGAGTTTCAGCTCTTTGTTGAATTTGGTGATGACGCTGGCCACTCCATGCTGAATGAAGTACATCTTTTTACCCACGGTCCCCTCACGAATGATGTAGTCGTTAGGCTGGAAGACCTCAAACTTTAGCTTGCTTAGCATTCCTGTCACAAAGTTAGGGTCTGCGTTTGCGAACAATGGCATGGTGGCCACAAGCTTGCGACAGTTAAAGTTCACAATTTCCTGTGGGACGAGACAAGGAAAACACAATCAACACACAACAGTAAAGAAAGAAAAATGCATTTAAAATGTAACACAGTATTACAGTAATTGTGATGTTTTGTGTTTTAATTTAATTTCTTTAACGTGTAATTTAAACATTTATTTATTTATATTTATGTTTTTAAAATAGTTTAAAAATAGTTTGGTATGTATTTATTATGTACAACTGAAATAGTGTAAAAGATATATTATTATTATTTTTATTTTAAGGGTTTTATCACAAATAATTAGTATAATTTTGCATCAATTCTTGTGGGACAAAAAAAAAAAAAGAAGAAAACATACTCATACACAAACTTATAGGAAATAAATAAATTAATTAAATAACATTTAAGATAGCATTTTTGATGTTTTATGTAATATAAAATATAGAAAATGTATAAAAATTGTATGCAATATAAACAAAAACAAAACAGATGTTTTTTTTTTTATTTTGGTTGGTTGGTTATTTATTTATTTAATTTTTTTTTATATTTAGTCAACAGTCAAATATTTTTTTTTATATAACAACCAGAAAATATATATTTTATTAATTAATTTATTAATTAATTTTTATTTAAAAAATATTTTAATTAATTAATTTAATTATTATTATTATTATTATTTTAAATCACACTGTTTAATATTTTGTATTTCATATTTACAGTTTCCCTTGGAACAAAACAGAAAAACAAAATGCTAAATATGATTTCTTTATTTGTAAAACAGAAAGGTGTCATATAAACAAAAAATATAAAAAGTTTCTTAATGTTTTTGCCTTCTAACAACATTCGATATGCATCACAGTATTTCTTCAATTTCTTCAATTTCTTCTGATATAATCACAGTCTTGCATACTTTTTAACTATCAGCAAAAACACATATTGTAAATATTTAATATATTATTTATAGGGCTGGGCAATGTCTTTAGAAATGTCTTTTCTTTGCGGCCTCTATAGACTGTCTTCCACTGCATTGCAGTGAGCTTGTTTTATGGTTCCCATACAGTCGGTGTCAAGCTCACTTCAGCCATTAGCTGAAAGCCTGATGCACATAATGTTCAGTCTTTCTTGTCTCCATGCTTCCGGGTGAAGGATGTGTTTGTTTGGTGCGGCTCGGGTGTGAAGAATAAATTTGCACTGTGTTTTAAATTGTGGCGTAGTCAGAAAAGCGTCAGGAAGGTTCTGACCGCAATCACACAGGAGGAATAATGAGTTTGATAGCCACGTCCAACCCTTTACCTCCACTAGGGAGACAAGCTGGAGACTTTATCTATTTAAAGCTGTCACAAGGCGGTGCATGTAAAAATAGCAGCCCTGACCAACTGAGGAAAAGAGAGAGATGGAGGAGCAAGGAAGGGAGGGAGAGAGGTGCTGCCAGGAGTTAAAGGTGTTTTGGAAATGAAGGTGTCAGTGTTATTTCTCATTTTGCTGTATCATAATACACACTCTGATCATGATCATGCATGACATGAGTGCTGCACTCTTGGGACATTTCCAATGCATTTATGTCTACTACTGTATTCTGTACTTGTAGAATATCTAGATGACCTTTAATATTTACCAAAATGTGCAGTATACTGTACAATAGAGCACATTGTGTTGGGTACTGTATCCCATAATGCAAAGTGCTTGACCTTTCCATTTTTATTGTATAGCGGACTTCAACTATAAATCATTTTTTATTTTATTTAGAAATTGTGAAGAAAATATTTATTTATTAATTTGTAATTGCTGGGCTTTGTAATTTTTTAAGACAATAAATCACTTAACACAATATTTTTATTCATGTGCAATCAACCTAGCAAGGTATAATTTATAGTTTATAAAAAATTATTTTATAAATATATATATATATATATAATTTTATTTATTTAAATATTATTAATATTATGCAAAATATTATGCAAACACATCTGAATATTATGCAAAACAACCAAGAAAGTTTTTATTTATTTTAGTTTTTACCTATCTGACAATACTAAATATGTCTCTCAATGTTTATGAATTTTTTAAATGGCACTTTTAATCACAAGTCATTAAAAGTAATTTAAAATAATATATATTTGGTACTATTGTGCAATACATTTAATTATAATGACATTTTTAAAAGTCACAGTATTACTATTTTTT
>JAUYWG010000059.1:3864719-3881662 GCA_034779775.1 Enteromius afrohamiltoni
CTATCATAAAACTACTGATTGCGGCATTTATTATTATTATTATTATTATTATTACTACTACTATTAATCATAATAATGTTTTCTCATTTGTCGTTTTATTTAAGATTATATGGTAGTTATTGTAATAAAAATATGGCAACAAATATATTAAAATAATAGTAATAAATAATAATAATTATTATGAGAATTTTTATATTATTATTATTAGTAGTAGTAAAAATTATATAATAATAATAATAATAATAATATTATATTTAGCATTTTTATTTTTGTATAGTACTAATAATAATCTATTATTGTAGATTGAATAAATATGCTTAATTTATTTTTGTAAATGTCACTATTTTCTCAGTTTTATCTTACACTGTAAGCAATACACAGCAAAGGAATTTCATTAGATTTACATTAGAGTTTAGTATCCCAATTAGCCATGTTTGTGCAAAACTAGTGTCTAGATTTTTTTCATATATTTTTTGTTAGTGTAGTGCTTTATTTACCATGCAGAAATGTATTTTTAGCTAGTTAAGCTAGTTAAACCTCTTGTTTGGGACATCAGAATGCCAGTATCCCAAATAAGACAAAGTGCACGCTAGAGTTCAGAGATGCTGTTCTTCTCGGCAGTATGGGCCAGTGACATTGGCTTTGTCATTTGACCTTAGCTGTTTATATATAGTGACCACTGAAAGGCCCGTTCAATATGAATGCCATTTGCAGATCTCTGGGCAGGGGAGCCGTATCTAATATCCATTTGCAATGGAGCCAGATTTTAATTGGCATTATGGTGGGATGAAACCACAGCGGTGACATTGCGATCCTAAATGGAAGAGGAACACGTGTCTCGTTTGTGTCGAATGCTGCACAGCCTCCGCAAGGTCAAAAAATCATATTTAAATTGTAGATAAGAGTCCGTGCTGGGACAGGCGGAGAGATGTAAATTCAACGAAGCCTTTTGTCCGTTTCAGACCGCTGTGTCATTGTCACGGTGAAGGTGACACTGGCTACGTGTGCAGCTCAGATAAGCCTGTGCACGGTGGCCATGACAGGGAAATTGATGGTACGCATGAGCCATGGATATGTGCAAAACCCTGTTTTCCAGAGTCAAGGAACCTCATTAGTTTGGAAATCCCACACTTTGTTCCGCTAAAGGGTTTCAGCTAAATGGCTTTGCCAATCAAGAAGATGTAAGGGCCGGCTGTAATGAGAAAATGCAACTTTATGAATGCGAGTAAACTCCTAGATGGTATTTTTAAACCCTGTAAGAGCATCACAAATGAGCTACGCTGAAAATATCTCTGGATATTGATTGGATCGTATGTCGGAATGTGTATATACTACTACAATAAATTTAGAGGATGCTGACATTTAGTTGGTTGTTTAGCAGGCATTTTATTTCCGAAGGCAACTTAAAGTTTTCTTGATAAAGGAGTGCAAACATTTTTTAGAATTGCATGTACAGTTTATGCTTCTGCATTAAATTGATTTTGTCGACAAAGAGACATTTTATATACATTTTTTCTGCACAGGGTCACTCTTTCGTAACTTTGAGTATCGGATTTGTATACGGTGTTCATTTTCGTACGAGAAATTGAAAGGGAAACATAACAAGCATAAAGCTTATATACACTAATGTTGGGGTATTTTCTTTAATGCTTTTTTGTTTTGGTTTGTTTGTTTATTCTCTTACAAGGCTTCATTGGTTTGATAAAAAATACAGTAAAAATATAAATATTGTGAAAAATAATTGCAGTTTAAAATAACTGTTTTAAAATGCTGTTTTAAAATATATGAACATTTAATTAATTTCTGAGAAGTCAAAGTATAATTTTCAGCATCATTACTCCAGTCTACAGTGTCACATGACCCTTCAGAAATCGTTCTAATATATTTAATAAACGTAAAGCATCCTTGAATAAAATAAAATAAAATAAAATAAAATAAAATAAAATAAACAATATCTTTTTACTGGGTCAGTCCTTTTAAAAAGCACAAATATGAAAATATGCAGTTTTTGAGGACACTGCCCCATGAAAAGCTTACTAAAAGGTACAGGCTTTCTCTGACGGTGTTGTGGATGTTTTCTTTTTTATTTGGTCTGTGCCAGCTCCCTGGAGCACAATACCGTTCTCTTTGTTTCAATCTGGTCTTTCCACTGATCCACTGTAATGGCATTAAATGGAGAACCTGATGGCTCATGTTGGCATGCCATTGCATGTGTGTTGTGACGTTAACCCGGTTCACTGAGGTCAGGTTTGCCACCCAAACAAAGCCCAGATGAGATAAGGCCCCTTCTCTCACGGGACAAAGCAGCTTTGGCCAGGAGATAGTTTTTGTTGTTCCCTTGGGATAAATCCTCTTTGAAGCACAGGGATATAGTGATCTACTAACGGTACAACAAGCCCTCAAAGACAAGACGCTAGAATGAGGGGTAATCTGCCAATCCGTCCTCTCATGGTTTCTCAGGGAGGAAATGGCATGCTGTTTAGAGGAAGTGAAATCGATACACAGTGGCATCTCTGAGTTGATGACTTAAGCATCACAATCCTTGATTGAGCTCGGTAATGAACTACACAGCTGAGGTCAGAGAACTGCAGGTATGTGTCAAACAGCAACAGCATTGACTCAGAAACATGTGCATTATTGTTTACTGTTGAACTTATGGTATATTTTAAAAACTAGACTTTGTATAGCAATTTTACTTGATTAGAAGTGATTAAACGGTTGTTGTTGTTGTTGTTGTTGTTATATTAACAACAACAATAAATGTATAATAACAATAATACGATATACAATATTTTTATTAAAATAATTAAACACTACGTAAATTAAATAATAATTAGTAATTTATATGATTATTATTGTTGGTGTCTTTACCATTTTTTACAGGTTTTTAGTAACAGTAGTAATAATAATAATAATAATAATAAACAAATAAATGAATAAATATGAATATATATTTGTAATGTGTTGTTATTATTATTATTATTATTATTATTATTATTATTATTTCTTGTTTTTAAACAATGATAGTTGTTGTAATAATAATAATAATAATCATAATAATAAAGCACATTTCATTTTGGATTATAAAGAATATCAACTAATAAGAATCAAATTTCTTTGTTTTTTAATAACAATAACAATAATAATTTATTGTTAATATTATATGTAATATTAATTTTGTATTTTTGTATAACAACAACAATATAACAGTATAACAACATATATTATTATTATTTTTTATTTAATAACAATATTGTTATGGTTATTTCATCAAATATAAAGAATATTTATTATTAATTAATACGAATCAATTTTCTTGATTTTTCAATAATACAAATAATAATACAAAATACATATTTCATAATTATTTAAACAATCATATTGATGTTTTTTTTCATAACTAAGACAATTTAATATTAATAGTAATTAATTTTCTTGGTTACTAAAAAAGAATATATAGATAATTATTAATTATAATTTTCAATTATTATTATATCAATTATTATATTTTAATAATATATACAGTTGCAAAGACGCTATCTGGCTCATTTTGGTCGTACTGTTCACCCAAACATATCAAACACATAAGTGTATCCCTGTAGATGTAGCTCAACCTGTACATGTTGTCTGAAGCGTGCAACCCATGTAGCTAGAATTTCTTTGACGTGAGATCAATATTGATGTCATTCCTGAATGATTGATGAGCAATGAGCTCATAATGTGATACATGACGATGACACAGATTACTTCACTGTCGAGATGTTGTATCATCACATACACATTCAGCGAAGGCACGGTGGTGTAAATATCAAAATAACGTGTGAATACCTGCAAATAAAGCCGCCAAGTGAATGAAACCATTGAGGCTGTGCTTACCTTCTCCTGGTACTGCCGTCGAGACGAGTCCAGAGACTGGATGAGGGCTGTAGCGTGACCCACAAACATGGCGTAACAGGTGGCGCCCACAATCATACTTAACATGGTGATCCAAAGGTCCGACATGCTGACAGGCGCTCTGGCTCCATACCCGATACACAACATGTGACTCATGGCCTTAAACAAGGCATAAGAGTACTGCTTTCCCCAGGAGTCGTTCTAAGAAAGTGATACAGAGATGAGAGGATGACACAAAAAGAAAGAGTCAGCAGTAGAAAAGCAGGTGGAGTGAATTTAACACATGCACGCTTGCAGGCAAAATATCAGTGAGTATGCACAGAGCATCCTGCTAACTTGACCGTCATGCTTAACAAACTATCTCTCTCCATGCTTCTTCTCTGTATTCTCTGTATCGTTTCTCTATATTATCTTCCATATTTCCTGTTACATTTTTATTTGTTGTAATAATTTTATTTTATTGTTTTTATCTGTCCAATGTAATCTTCCATTTGATTTTATATTTTTATACTTATTTGTGACACTATTTTGCCTTACAATAAGCAACAAACAGCCAATATGTAAAAGAATAAATACAAACACACACACACATCGTATTGTATTGTCGTTCGACTGACACTAATTTGACACTATTTACACATGTTATAATGATTTTCAAATGGCTTAAATGTTTTATCTGTGTGGCAAAAAATGTTGGTATATATGAATATTAAAATGGAAAATAATTATACATTTATTAAAAAAAAAAAATATAATATTTTTTTTCACCCATAGGTTTTTCTTTGAGAAAATACTTGTATCTCTACACCATGTTTTAGTCTCTGTGTCATTTGCAGTGGGGTGTTAAAAGAAGTGATGGCTTTGGTGTCTGCTAATCAACTTGGATTACTTCTATTAGCTGCTGTCAGTTGATGCACAGCTCTGTGGATCCCTCATGCCGGACGGGAGAAGAAGAGGAAGGACACTTTCAGTCCTCTCACAGGCTATTAGCGCAGCTGATTTTAATGGAGAACTGTGCGAATAGAAAGAGACAAACTGTACTGCAGATGTACTGCAGCGTGTCTGACCCTACTCACAATCAATACATCAGGTTGAAACCTTTCAAGCATTTTTTGTTGTTGATACTGTTATTTGTTGCCTTTTTTGTCATTTACATATTGTATAGCACTGTCAAATGCCAGTTAATCGCATCCAAAATAAACGTTTTTGTTTACATATTATATGTGTATGCACTGTGTATAAACACACATGCTTCTATATATTTGTACGATAAAATATTTTACATTTACCATCTTGTGGTACTGCTAAATATATTTAGATAGTAAATACATGCATATACAAAATATATGTGTCTTTATTAAATACATAATAATTATACACAGAGAACACACATATGTAAAACTTATTTTGGATGTGATAAATCACAATTCATCATTTGACAACACTATATTATATATTGCTATATATTATAATAGTATAATAAAAATAGTATTAGTTATCTAGAAATATTATATTATATTACATATTTTCCCATTTTATGTTGTGTTTAAATATTAGTGTAAAATAGTATTAGTCATCTGGAAATATTATATTATATTATATTATATTATGTTGTGATAAATATTAGTGTATAATAGTATAAGAAAATATTTTAGAAATATTATTTTATATTATGTAATTTTATATTTTCACATATAAATTAGTGTATAATAGTATAATAAAAATAGCATTAATTATCAATAAACATAGAATAAGTCATTTCTCTATTGAAAGCACAATCTTGTAAAACTTGAAATATAATGTGTTTTTTTATTTTTATAAAAAATAAACTATGTCTAATTCCATTTGTTTATAAAATCCCTGTTGAATCAGCATTGGATATTTTTGGGAGTATGTAACATTGCTCTGTTTAGGTCAGATGAATTTACTTCTCTGACTTATTTTATACCCAGAAGCTATTTTCAGTTTGCTCTGTCACTCCTCAATGTCAGCATTACTCACAGACATTAGTTAACTGAGAGCACGGACTAAAACAAGACCCATATGACTTCCGATGGCCTCAGCTCGTTATGTTTATGTGAAGCCCGCTGGAGGGATGTGAGGATGTGACATTTCCATGTTCATGGATGGAGTCAGGAATGGAATTGCTGACTGTTTGAATCTCTTCCTGCTCATTTTGAAGAGGAAAAAGTGCTGAGGAAGCCAACAAAGGCTTGTTGAAGCCGCTCTTAAACCTGCGTGGCGCTGCCTGCCAACCCACAGGGCTCTCAAACGGCTAGCCGGCACGCTAGTATCACACACGCTAGTTCTGCTAAGTGTGTGTGCCTGTCAGAATAACTTCAGGAAAATGCTCCTGATGTGTTCGCGTTCTCTCTCTACGGTTGTATTAACTGCAGTACTGAGTCACCTATTACTGCCAAATCTAATCTCTATGCAGATTGCTGATTTCTTTTGCAGACTGATGGAAAAATTAAGGCGTAATTGCAAACATGGGGGGAGGGGGGAATTAGCATCATATTCCCTAATGCATTTTATGCTGGAATGACATAAAGAGCTGATGTGTCATATGTTGTCATGGCATATCGACCTTTGATTGTCTGTTACTAACATATTTTCTGTTGTGGTATTATGTGGTTCTTTGGATTCTCTGAGTGGTTGTTTGGACGTTGCTAGGTGGTTGTTACAAGCTGAATGATTCTCTTTTCAGAAATCTTCCATTCTGTGCAGATCTGATTTGTTTTCCAAGCTTTGCTATAATTATGCAGCTGGATTCCAGTAACTTACTGTAAATCTTACTGTACATTTATCAAATTTATTGGGAACCGTTTGTTCAAAGATAAATGAACATTAAACAAAAAAACTAAAAAATTTCTTTACAGAATAAAATTATAAAGACATTTTAATGTTTAATGTTCATTGTTGCCCTGTTTTCTGAGTGTTTTCCAGAATTTTGCCATATATTTTCGGCCAATTGGCAACCATCACTGGCAAACGAGTGGGTGGCATTGCTAGGTGGTTGATGCAGATTTCTGGGTTGGAGCTATAGAATCGCTCAGGAGTTCTGAGTAAAATTACTAGTAAATTTAAAGAAACCCTTTAAAATTCAGAATTTTACCATAAATTCTATGCAGCCTTAGTTCTGAGTGGTTGGCAATGCTAAGTGGTCAGTAATACTTTTCTGGTTGGTTGCTACATAATT
This sequence comes from Enteromius afrohamiltoni, assembly GCA_034779775.1. Taxonomy (NCBI): domain Eukaryota; kingdom Metazoa; phylum Chordata; class Actinopteri; order Cypriniformes; family Cyprinidae; genus Enteromius; species Enteromius afrohamiltoni. Next base: position 3,871,813 of record JAUYWG010000059.1, read on the forward strand.
TTTACGGTGTTGTTGTTAGTGATAGAGTTTTCTGGGTGGTAGCTACAGAATTTATAGGTAGTTGCTATGGTGTTTTCATGTCATTGGCAGGACATTGCAAGGTGGTTTATGTGGTTTTCTCATAGATTGTGATGGTCTTCTGGGTGGTTGCTTTGGCATTGCTAGCTGTTTGATAGTGGTAGCTACAGAATTTCTGTAGCATTCTGAGTAGGGTTGCAAAGGGACAGAAAATTTGAAATAAAAAAAAATTCTTAAATATAAAAAAAAAAAAAACTCTGGAAATTTCCAGAAATGTATCAGAAAGTTTCTACCCCTTTGCAATTCTAGTGAGTGGGTATCGTCTCTAGGGTGTTGATAAGTGGTTGATACAGTTTTCTGGGTGGTACTGTAGCTACAAAATTGCTGGGGCTGTTGCTAGGACCCTGCTAGGGGGTTGGTTTTCTGAGTGGTTGTTACAGAGGTTCTAGCGTGTTGTGAGTATTTGCTAGAGCATTTTTGCAGTGTTACTATGGAACTGCTAGCATGTTCTGAATGGTTGTTAGGGCGTTGCTTGATCATTGATAAGGATTTCTGGATAGTTGCTACCTGTACAGCATTGCTATGGTGTTCCATACACAAATATATATATATATATATATATATATATATATATATACATTTAGCTGGAAAAGGTTGTCAACCGCAAAGAATTAAATGATTAAACCTTTCCGGAAGAGAATCTGATTTTTGGGTTTGTGTCTGTACAACCCAAAGGATCTTCCTCTGTAGTTTCTGATGACCAGATGTCAAGAGAAGGGATCTGTCCCAATCAGACTCACTTCATAAACACCTACAATCTCTCATCCTCTGCACTCAGACGCTGTTTTAACTAACACTTTATACCAGCGTTTATGATAGCTGTGGGTCCTTAAGTGGTCTGCCGATGATTAGAAGAGCCCACTTGGGAAATGTTGATTTGGCTGATAATCTGTGTCTATGTTATAGTGTGTGTTACAGTAGGTGTCATAGCCAGACAGCACCACATAGAGCATCGCAGAGGGAGACGGCATACAAAAGAAACTACACACCAGGTGTACATGTGTCTGTGTATTGCTCCGGTCATACTGCGTAGCTAATCCACACAATAGCCACACGAGACTTTCACGTGCACAGACGTGAATAATCCAACATAAACCACTAAAATGTGTACACATGCACATGGCTTTGCACATATACACCGTGTTGAGAAACTACTTCAAATAATTTCCGAATTTCCGAAGTTGTTGATGACACTCAGTATATCGGTAAAACATAATTTAGCTTATAGCTAACTGCATTAGCTTTTTACAGATAATGTATTAAGGGATAATAAAGAAATATGCCAAGTGATTCATAACAACAAAACAGTGTGCTTTTGTAAAATAAAGAAAATAAACGGTGCACTCTCTGCTCTCTTAACAGACATGTAAATAAATAAAACAACCTGAACCTCAGCGAATACTAGCCTCAAAAACACAATAAATATATGTAAGGAAAGCTTGAAATGTCTACTTCTAAAGTCAAATCTAAAACAAACATTCTGTCATAAAGTAATAAAACAAATGCAATGTCCAGTTTTTTAACACTGGTAGCAAATACAACAAAATATTATTCTGATTAGATATAGAAATGTATTTTATATAGTACATTATAATAGTACATTTAAAATAATAATAAAAAAAGCAACAACATCAAATTAGCATGTTAACAGAAAAATTCACTCTAAAATTGTTTACAAATTTGCTTATCTTTGTGTGGAAAATTCATTCACATGTTCAACAGTGGAAATCAAAAGTGCCGTCGCAAACCTGTGAAGTTCTTTCTCCAGTGTATCAGAGTCATGGACCTCTCATGTGACTGTGAATGTGTGGCCACTCTCCTCACCCAGGTGTGACTCTCTCAGACGTGACCAGACATGCAGTAATTGAAATTCAATCCGATTCCACCATTCCAGCTAATCACACGCTACGTTACCAGGCCCAGTGTGTCAGAAAAGGGTAATCAGAGGCTCGAATAAACCACCTCCAACTCAAGAGACATTTGCATCTGAACAGGCAGTAGGCTATGTCATTTTCTTAATCTTTTGAGTGTTTAGAGAACGATCTTGGAGGTTCTGATTGGTTGCTGAACCCTGTTTCAGTTATTTTAACAGTATATGTGCCTCTTAAATAATAATGTTGGAAAAGACACTTGACACATTTCCTTTTTTCATGTTAATTAATGTTTATTATGTGCCTGGTTGTTCTAAAAAGCTGTTTTATGACTAAGAAAACATGCAAGGGTCATTTTGAAACAAAATTAAAAAAAGAATAAAATCTATATAACATTTTATTAATTAAAAACTGCATTTATTTGAAAAGAGAAATAGTCCAGAATCTACCTCCTTCTAACTTTTTAACCAATCTGTTTTTCTTTTTCTCTCACCTTTTCTCTCCTCTCCCCTTTGTATGTCTCCTGATGGATGTCAGCTGAGCTATCTAAAGTGACGTGTGAGATAAAACGAAAGGCCAAGCAATGGTCTCAACAGGCCTCTTGATAATTAAAAGCAATCTTTTACGGGCTCCCGAACAGATCCCCGTTTTATTCCTTACATCTAGTAATTAATTACTATAACAAGGAAACTTTATTAAATAAAAGTGTGAGCTTATTGATCTCAGGAGGCACAGCAAAGTTAAAGGCCCATTGCGGGTTAACCACAGTTTAAGCATTATCAACAGTCAATTACCACAGTACAACAGTTTGACTAGTATCTCATGTAAACACCATTTCAAAGTACAAACCTGTGAATCATAAATAAATCATAAATCATTTTTCCATAGCAATCGATACAGATACTATTAATAGAACTAAATCAATTTCATATAATTTTTACAAATCAAATCCAAATTTTCGTTACTGTAATCCAGTCAGGGAGCTTTGTGCCTTGAGTATGTGCCAAAAGACAAAGCTACATTTTTCCTTTTGTTTAGGACTATTTACTTTTCATAAACCTGAAAGGATTAATGATCTTTTACTCCTTCTAATTTGGTTTTCTGCAATCTTATCTACTCTCATAATCTCCCACAAAATGACTCCTCGTTATGATCGTCTCTTTATAATTGCCTTGGAAAATGCAGTCTTTTGTTCATAATGGAATACTAGTATATTGTTCACAGTATGCAGATACTGTGCAGTATACACTGATTACAGCCTATTCGTTTTTTACAGCCTTTTATTTAAGTAGTATGTGAAACAAAGTAGCGTGCATTGATAAATGATGAACAGTAGTATGCTACCTAAAATAAAACGAGCGGCTAATATTGCTGCATGGCATGTTAATATTTTGCAAAAAAAAATTGCATACTGCTATATTCAACTAAAACTACAAACTATGAAAAATCGTGCAAAGCAACACAACTCAATGTTCTAAAAAACTGAAACATAAATAATATTTACAATATTAACAAAATGAAACAAGTAAAATGATTCAAAATATCATTAAAAGCTATAATAACACTGCAATTATGCTAAAATAACACTGACATACTGTGCCGAGTATACATACTGTAAAAATCTTTGCTGTTATCTTTTCCATTAAAATGCAAGTGGAAAAACAGCGCCCCTATTCAAGCCCACCTGCAGCAAAAAGTAACCTCTTTATTCCAAATTGTCATGGGCCTTTTACATGCATTTAGGACAAAAACGTGACTGAGAATACGGGAGGATACCGTTGGAGCTTACAGTGTACATTATGCCGTGCATTGTGGGTGAGAAGTTTAAGCAGGAAGATAATGAGTCAGGTAGTAGCGCTTCTTATTATAAATAAGCTGGAAATCACCTTTGTTCTACTGGGCTTTTCTCCTCTGATGAGCTACTGTGCAATAAAAATTCAAATGAGGTTCAGTCTTTTCCTCAAACACACGCACACACTTAACAAAAGGCCACACGCATCCATATTTCTGCTTCTCTCCGCCTTATCGCTTTAACTAGCCACAAGTTTCAAAGTGTTTCCAGAAAACAGGGGGCCTTTAGAGGGTACGGTTATGATATTCTTCTTAATTCAGCATTACAGGAGATCAAGAGCCATATGCGGGAGATAAGAGGACTTAAGGAAGTTGTGGGCTGCATGACATTACTGTATTTAATACATATTATAGGCTCTGGCTCTCTTCAGAAGGGTCAGATGAGCTTCTTTTTGTGTGCTTGTGCATGCATTCAGGTATTTTTTTCCAGTAATATTTTTGAGCATTTTTTGACATGAAAAATCATTTGAAAGTTTGTGTGCTTGAATTCTTTAATGAGGGAATGATATTTTCACTGACTCGTTCTGCATGTTACTTTGTAGCTACAGTTTTTAAATGAATCACTGAATCATATGCTGATTCACTCAAATCACTGATTTATTCATGACCAAGTCTTAATGAGTAATTCATTGAAACAGTTACTAAACTCATTCATGCAACAACACTAATTTATTCACAACTAAAACAAATGATTGCCTTTTCAATGAGTGATTCACTGAATCATGAACTCATTGTTCATGACTCAGTATTCTTTCAGATGACAAAATCTTTCATTCATGACCAAAGCAAATGACTCTCTTTTATCATTGTTTGGTGAATTTATGCTTGCAAAATCTTGTAATTTTATTAGGAATCCCGTGGGAATTTCATATGAAGGAGAACGGTTTCCACACGCAGATTTCGCAATGAGTTTTTCGCAATGTCGGTTAGGTGGATTTTTTGCTTTGACCCAAATAAAGCTCTTTGGTTTGGGAATGACTTATTCACATATTCACTTTAGTAATTCATTCAGACTATTGGTTTACAAAATATACTTAATCAATGTTGGTAGGGTTATTTGCAATGCTTCATGGGAGTGGGTAGCCGTTACTGAGCTTCTATTACCGTTTCCATGGTAACAAGAACTTCTCTGATTGGTGGATCTCCTATAAGGCTTGTGGGTGGTTTAATTCTGCTCTGGGATTTTGGAAAAACTTAAAAAGTAAAGTTGAAACTACACTTAGGGCTTCTACAGCAGCATATATTTGCTTGGAGCTCATGGTAGGTCTGTCTTGAAAGGTTCATAGATTACTGCTAAAAATCAATTTCTCTATGGAGAACCTTAATAGGATTCTTACTACCGAAACCCAACTGGTGTGCTATATTAGTCTGTGGGGCTATTACAGGGTTTGTTATCATGTCTGGTGATTACACTGAAAGGCCAGTGGCCTGTTACTTAACACACATAAACCTGCCCCATATAGCAGCTCTTAGATCGATCACTCACACACAACCTACGTAATTACATCACCTTTAACACCAAAACAAACCATCCAATCCAAAAACACACCGAGAGCCCTCTGGGATATGTTATGCATCTGTGGTTATTTATAGCAGAGGCAATAGTCACGATTTTATGCAACGGTAACATACGAGATGCCCTTACAGGTCAGACTGGCATTTGAAGTAATGGTTTAAACGAGAGAAATATGGCCACGGCCAATGAAATGGAAGATTAAAAATACAAAACAAGAGCTGATTAAAATGGCACTTAGAGAGGCCAGCGGGCTTTTAGTGTCACTTTTACACCAACCTTTTGTCTTAACGTGAGGTGAGTGTTGTCTAAAGGTGTGTAGAGAACGTTTTTATATCCCCTTCCTCTTCTTCTGTCTCTCTCGCTTGCTCACTCGCTATCACACCCACACAACCCTGGTTACTATCCAGCTATTCAAGCGAGAACCAATCAGCTGACAGCAGACAGAGTGTGCTTGAAGAGCGGTATAAGATCACATGTAGACTGTCCCTGAGGTGAAACTACACACACATTATACTACATCCAGGAAAAAAGAGTATCTAAGAATTGCAGTATACGTAAAATTATACGTATATAATATAAAAATACGTAAAATATGTAGATTCTAAACAAACAAATAACAGTATATACACATATACAAATATATATATATATATTTTTTTTATGTTGTTTTTGTGTCATCTTTTTTATTTTTCTATCTATCATTTTGTCATTCTGTCTGTCATTAATATTACATTATATTTTTTTATAACTTAAAAAAATATATAATTTAATATAATATAATGTTTTTACAAATAATTTATGGATAATCTCCCTGAATAGAGCATTTAGAATAAAGACTTTAAATGTAAAAATATTTAAATATAAAAGTGAATATAGAGCTTAAAAATAAAAGCTGTACACAATTTTGAAAATGAAACAAAATTTTCAATGCAATCTGGTGTTTTGAGGCAACAAATAAAAATCTTACTGACTCCATAAATACATACATTCATAACTTTTTTTAAATATGGGAATTTTTACTTTTTTTTTTTTTTTTTTTTGCAAATGAGCAAACAAATCAGTTTCTGTAAATGAATAAATGTTCCTTGAGACCTAGAAGCATTTAGGACATTTTTAGAGATACATACTGTCCTGATATAGATACAGCTTGATAGGACTCAAAAATCTTTGTATAATTTCTGCACCACTGGTGTCAACTAAATTGCAACTCCAACTGGATACTCCAAACATTTTCTTCTGCTTGCATGAGCTGTATTCAAATGATTTATTACAGCCACCCATTGGAATGCTGTAGATTATTTTATGTACAGAAGATCAAATGAAGCGTCTCATTAATGTTTGGCAGCAGTAGTGCGGACAGTAATGCAAAATTCATGACCAAATCACATGTACAGAAGAACTTGCGTGCAACACATCATTCAATTAAAAACTCATTTATTATTTATAATGTGGAAAACAATTACAGTTATTGATGTTTCCTCTTTGCACTGTTTTTGCAGAGGGCTCGTGTTAGAAATGGGATTTATGGACAGTGTTTCCCACAAAACCTCTGATGGTTTGGCTAATGCTGCCACTGGTTTATAATCACTCTTTCACATCCTTTATGCAAAAAACCTTTGTGAATATCTCAAGTGAATAAATTCTTAGCATATTTTTTTATACAATCATTAATTATGCACTTAATGGGAGGAAATCTACAGTGTTACTTTGCATAAATTAGCTTTGAATGTATTCAAAATGAGCATCAGTAACTTTAGAGGGCCATATTTTGGAAAACATCTTGTTTTGCTCAAGGAAAAAAATTCATGTACTTTTTTATCAGAGGTTTATATTATATACTGTAGCAGTAAAATATGTTACTGTTAATTGCATTTAACTGTTAAAGGTTTTCAATTGCATTTCATATTTACCATACAGTATATATATTGGATATACAGTACAATGTGATATATTGCATATGTAGTTGTGCTGCTTGAAGCCTTTGTTAAAGATCATTTTTAATTGGCTACACCAGTCATTACTTTCAGATGTTTTGATGGTTTAGTGTTTTTTACTGTCTACACAAATGTTTTGAAGCAATATCCGCTGCTAAAAGTAATCCTGTGTGAATTGTCCTGGTGGTAAAAGCCTGTGAATCATCTCCCTGTAGTCCACGTCCAGCCTATAGGTCCTGCAACTATCATTGTGCATCAAGCACTGCAATAGTATTGAGTGGACACTGACCGATGCAAAGATGCACTTCACAGCTTCTCAAAGGGACCAGGCTTGCTGTTGTGCATCCATTAAAGCTATGTTTTAAATGAAAAGTATGTAACAAGCTTGTCTAATACAGTATTGCATACTTTTTCATCTAGATAACAGATTTCAAATAAATGTAATATTGTTCTATAATGCATGATTTTATAATGGTAAACATTACAAACATCCAGAGTAACCATGGATTGGATAACCTTGTAAAAGCTCTAAATATTTGAATATTTGTTATGGTCGTAAGAGATAAAGCACAGGAAACCTTAAACCCTCAAAATGCATTTATGTCCATTTTGACTCAGAAGGGATGCGCATATTCAGTATGTCTATGTCAGTATTCAGAGTTCCAAAGTTCAGAGTTTTCCCCCCGTATTTTTTTAGAGAAATAATCATATCTTTTTTACATTTTGGACTCGGGTTTGTATGAATTGCTATAAGGTGTCAAAAAGTAATATTCTAAAAATACAATTTTGTATGAAATCACATAGAAGTGTGGGAAATAACTAATCTTGTACTTTTTTTTACATGGTGGTTTAAAGTTACATTCACTTGGTTTGGATCCTGCTGAGGGAGGCATGTCGAGATCCCCAGACATTCCTCCAACGCTAACCTCTCTGATGGCTAAATTAACCCGACAGCCTGGCCGGTAACACAGTCGGTGTTGCCTCCTGTCTGCTCCGACTCAATGTCCCAATTAGCACTCCCCCGCCAGGGCATTATATCCTCTTCTTCACTTCGCTCACCTAAACCCTGAATTACTGAGCAGCAGGGCCACCGCCTCCCTCTGTGACCCCCATCCGTGCACGGGGAAAAGACAGCACTGGGAATCTTTGCTCATTTTTCATCTGCATTGATTTTTTTGGGAGGAGAAAGTGGTGCAGAGGTAAACAGGGAGGTCATTGATTCAAAGTCACACAAAGACGCTGAGGGAAGGAGAGTGGGAGGAAAACACACCTTGACTAAGAAGGTACATAAAAATGGATGTGTACAGAAAAGTAAAACGCAACGCTTTCCCCGGCTTTTGATTTTCTGTTTGTTTCTGTTGTGATTTTCGGGTTGTGGCATTTATCTAAACCAAGCCCAGGGGAATGAGACAGATGGAAAATAATGATGCAGTCTTGATATAATTTACAGAAAGGAGGAGGTGGTGCATCTCTATCAGTTTAGAAACCCCTCGCAGAGGAAATGTCGCATCAAAACACCTGCAGAATTGATGACTCAATAACAAAAGCTCATTTTAAGAGAATGAACCCTGGCACAATTGACTGTTTTACAAAATTAAGCGATCTGCATTCAGTAGTGGTGGTTGATGTGCATGTTTGTAGGCGACTGACATTTCAAGAGACAAGTTATGGCGGAATTATCATATTTACACAAGCTCAGAAAGTTTGAAAACAAGTTTAAATGTCCTTATTTGACATTTGTTGACACTAGTGGTGTAGAAATTGCAGTGTTTTCATTGTAAATACTGAATACTGAAATCAATAAGATTCATTTATGCATGCATTCATTTATTTATTCATTTGTTTATTTAATTAACACAGTCTCATGACCAAATTGTATTCGTAGGAGGTCTACCCCTAGAAGGTGAGGGTTAAGTGATGCTCAGAGCCCTGTCGGGTACCCGGTAGCCTGGAAGCCCCGGTAGCAAAACAAGTAGCAAAAAATAATGCATTTTGATTATATCGACTTGAGGACGGCTGTGAAAAACGAAGATGCTAGAAGTAGGAAGTGAGCGATATTTAAGGCGAAGAAGAGAGTTACTGATAGAGTAATTAGGTAATGAGAAGATTGGTGACAGCTGGCTGATGGTTTGTGCGTGCTCCTCCTGAAATTCGTTATAAAACATCATTTGTCTAAACCCCCGTGATGGGGTTGGGTGTCGGTCATTCGTACAAATTCAGATGAATTTGAAACTCGTAAAATATGTACGAATTGCAGTGAGACTGGGCTGGTTTAATAGCTTTATTTATCAGGAATATATATATATAAAATTGATAATATTAAGTAGTAAATTGTGTAGTAAATCAGCATATTAGAATGATTTTTGAAGGATGATGTGACACTTAAGTAATGATGCTGAAAATGAAACATTGCATTACAAGAATGAATTATATTTTAAAATATAAAATAGCTATTTTAAATTTGTAATATTGTTTGCACAATATTGCTTATTTTTGGTTTATTTATATATATATATATGTGTGTATATATTGTGACGGCCGCCGATCAGCGTCGCCCTGGCAACAAACCAACGGCACCTGGAACTCATCTGCCCGGGCTA